>WSXT02081802.1:0-24504 GCA_011762715.2 Neuroterus valhalla
TCCAGATCTTTGCAATCTGGAATATAATTAACTGTTTTGTTGAAATTCATACTTTTGGGTTATGAGCATTGAACTGTTTTGTAGCTTGAACAGGAATCACTTTGGTCGAAAATACTTTTCTTTTTAAATGCAAAATCTTTTTTGGTTGAAAACTCATGTTTTTTGGTGGGAATTTCATGTTAAACATTTTGAAATTCAACAATTATCTTGTGAAGTCATCCACTATGGTTTGAACTTTATATTTTCAATTATGTTGGTAGAGATTCCAGCTATCAGGTTGAAATTTATATTTTCTGGCTGGCAATTCAATGAATCTGTAGAGAATTCAACTATTCGGTTGAAATGGATATTTTTTGATTAAGATTGATACTTAATTCCGGGATTGGAAGTCGTCTTTTTGGATTGAAAATTGGACGATTCGATTGAATTTTCTTCTCTTTAGATGAATAATCTTTCTTTGTTAGAAATTGATCTGTTTTGGTAAAAATTTCATCTTTTACAGTTCGAAATTGAACAATTTTTCAAAAATCTAATAATTTCTATTTAAAAAATCATAATTTTGGGTTAAAACATGAATTGTACTGCAGAAAATTTATCTTTTTGGCTTGAGGATTGAATAATTTCTTTTATTCTTTTCATTGATTCTTTTATAGAAAATACTAGTTGAAATTTTGTTTCTGCCTTACTGCAAATCCTTTTTGGTGAAAACTGTAACTATTTTGTTGGATATTAGGGATAAATAAATTCCCAGGGTTTGTCAAGAGTGAAAGAAATTTGCTGAGATGGTTCAGTCACGTTAAGAGAATGGATGAGAAAAGATCAACAAAGCAAGTGTATTTTGGTAAGGTAAATGGTAGCGTACCCGGAGGCAGACCAAAGAAGGAATGGATAGAATATGTGAATGAGACCCTAAAGAGGAGAAATTCAAAGAGTCATAGGAACAAAAGAGCTTTTTTCGGCAGAAAACAGTAAGCCAAGTGTGAGAAGACAACATCATCATTTCTTGAAATCAATTCCATTTATTAGGTGTTCAAAATGTCTTTATTTACATCCAACAAAATGTTCAACAGAGCATTCACACCATACATTCTTGATCCACACGCACACGTATCTTCATATTTTGCTAATATGTGGTTTCAGACAACTTTCTCGCCCACAGCAGACTTTCATTTTCGTGTTTTGCTTACTTGAAAATTGTAAGAACGAGATTTGATACTCTCACACGTCATAAGCAACCAAATTCGAAATGCTTGGTTGTCCATAACAAGGCACACGACACGATATTGTTACTTTCCAGTGTTAACAAATATGGTTTGATGGTACACGACTTCTCAGCGAAAAAAATTTCAATTGAAAAACAAAGCACCAACGATATTATTTCTTCTCCATTTATTGATGATTATTTTCTCGCTGAGTCTTGAATTCAAAGTCGTCCATTGTAGTTAACGGAATAACAAATTTGAGTCATGCTTTCATCTTCATTCTCTCTCCAAATGTGTCCCGGATTTTAGGATAAATATATATTTTTATTTCGCCTCTGGTTTAGGAAAGATGCTTATATAAATTATTAGGTACCTTTTTGAGCAGTGGTCAAACTTATTGTGCTCCCAATGGGTCTGTTGTTTATTCAGGTAAAAATGTAACATTAAACTATTCAGTATTCATCCGTGTGGACGAAATATGGTCGAAATAAACAAACGTCTCATTGGAAGCACCTCAAAATTTCTCCGTCTTTAGAAGCTTATACTTCAAAACATAATAATTTTTCAAATTAAAACTTCTGCTCATTGTTCTTAATTCAATAAAATTTCAATTATGATCAAAATACTCGGTGATGTTGAGCTATTTTTCATCTCTCGTGCTCGTGAGTAAATTATTCGAAATATAGCTAATATAAGACGCTCACAATTTTCGAAGGATTCTAGACTTATATGGATATATTAGCAGCACACATTTAAAAAAAGATCTTCAATTATTCCTGCAAATATGGGCTGACTACCAAAAAGGCCAATAGTTTAGAGTTTACTATTTTACCTCGTATTTCACACACAGTCATGAGAAGTGTTCATATCAGCGTCTGTATGTGTAAAATCTCATAAGTACCCTGCGAAAATTTGATTTCCAACAAAAAGATTCTTCGCAGAAAATTCAATATTGATACGACGAGTGTGCTGTTAGCGGATGCGATGTTGTTTGAAGGGTATCACAAAAGAGTGTTTAAAACTTTACTGGCTTTTTACAACCAGCCTTTCTAAGGTTTTTCTTACGAATCTATAAATGGTAAATTCCCACTATAAAGGAGGAGCTAAATACATTGCTGTCAAATAATTGAAAATTGAAGATTGTGAGAATAACCGACTATACACTCGACTCTTTTCTGACGAGTGTTTCAAAAGTATATTCAAACCGAGGTTCAATTCTAGGGTCTTTAAAATATCTAAAAATTTAACCTCAAGCTTGATATTTTTGTCAACCTTTAGTATTAATAAAAATGCAATGAATGCACAGCATTCCTGGTGTTGTACTTTCTAAATTCATAAGTTAAAATAATGCCGATAAGAGAATGGCTTTAAGTGTGTAGAATATTCGAAAACGATTTTAAAAAATGGAAAGATTAATTTGAACTGGAAATTTGTCAGGTCACGTATACCCTATAAATTCTAGAAAAACATCAAGAACTGATTGACAATTTTTTTATCGATTTCGACTCTATACATTTGTTTTCCAGAGACGAAGCATTGTGCTCGGTTATTCTTAATATTTGCACAAAAGATTCTTAACACCGATTTCCCTTAATAGTCCATACGATGCTCACTTAGAAAAATTCTTTATAAAGACTCATTGCACCACAGTTACTCTTACCATCATATCATAAAAAGTCGGATATATTATATCCACGATTCTGATTTTCTTCATTTATTATTTCCCACCACGATCCCAGATTTTTCGGGGACTGTAAAGTAGTACTCAATATGAAAATGTTAATTAAATAGAATATCACCCAGCGACCATCGTCACCGTGCTTTTTTCCTTTGCTGTCTATTTCCTTTTTATAGAAACCAATCTGCACTTTGCTTCAGAGCTTATAGATTTATAACTTCGCAGCGCCCGATATTATTTTCTCGTAAAGTTCTGGTGTTACTTCAACGTATTCTTGGTTACCGGATCGAAAATACACTTTGTCTTGAATTTTGTTGGGATCGAAGCCTTCCTTTTGGAGGGTGATTTTCTTTAGTTTGAAAGTACTGGTCATTTCGAGTTCCTTGACGATTCTTAAGAAAATGGGCCTTGCGTAGGACGGCAAAGCCTTGTCCAGACCTTCGGCAAGAGCTTTGAAGTCCAGGTCGAAATCCGGATCGACGATCGCCGCCATTCCTGCTCGTCCTTCCTGTCCTGGCACCTGAGAGATAACATTTTTGTTTACTTCATCATGGAGAGGTAGTTTCTTTCCATCCCCACTTTTGAGATTGTGAATTTATAAAGAATTCAGCCAAAATTTTACAAACCTGGACACCATAGACAGTTGTGTCCCTGTGTCCAGCAACATTACTAACGACTCCCTCGACTTCAGCAGTGGCTACGTTTTCTCCTTTCCACCTAAACGTGTCACCAGTTCTGTCTTTGAAGTAGAAATACCCTAATTCGTCTTGCACTAATATGTCACCTGCGAAAGAAGGGAATTTGTAATTTTTTTTCCAGTAAAACGCACTATCGAAGTTGACAGAGCGATTTTGAAATCATGAAAGAATGCTATAAATAATTTTTGAAATAATCCGAATACAAACTACAATAGAAAAAAAAGATATTTTTAGGTCAAAACTCTAATTTTATTTTTACTGATAGTATTAGAATCATATTAGAAATTACTATCCGTTAAGCTCATGAGTATTGATAACGATTACAGATTTCAATTATTTTGCAATTTGTGTTGGTTATACTCAATCGGCTCAAAATATAAGAAAAATATGAATTTCGAAAATATAAAAGTTGCGATTTTTGAAGAATACTTTTTACACTAACCAGACAAGAAGGCCTTGTCTCCCTTGACAAAGACATTTGAAATTGTTTTACTTCTCGACGCTTCCTCATCTAAATACCCGTTGAATTCTCTGGAGGCGTTGCCTTGCTTTATTAATCCTATAAACATCCCCGGTTCATCTATAAGTAAACAAATTAAATTAATAATGATTTGAGGATTTTTATGTTTGAAAACCAGTTTTTTAATTCTCACTTGTTTCTGCTCTCACGCAAAATCCATCTGGGCCTCTGATTGGCTCCAGGGTTTCTGGATTGACTCGAATAATTGCTACTGGGTGCAGGCATTTAGGCAGAATACTAGGCACAAATCCCACTGCGCCAACCTGATTATCTACATTTACTGCAAATAAGAAGTATTATTTTTCCTATATTAATTAATTGATATGCATTCTATATTGGAAGGACGAATTGCTTAAATTATTGTATAGCAATTTGACGTCAAGGAAATCAAAAAAATTTTCACCGATATTTGCGTTTCCTTCACTGGAGCCGTAGACTTCAGTAACTTGTTCTATTTTGAAACGATTGATAAAATCTTGCCAAATCTGGGGTCTCATTCCGTTCCCAACCATAAGTCTTACTGAATGAGCAGAATCCTCAGGTCGAGGAGGAGCAGAGAGTAAATATCTGCACATCTCGCCAATATATTGTGCAAGCTAAGAGATAAGAAAAATATATTGAGAATACATTTATTTATTTAATTAACTGATTGAATGCAACTGATTTTTGTTTATTATTACTCACTGTGCAATTGTATTTAATGCAATCTGTCCAATAAGCAGATACAGAAAATTTAGTCCTCAGCACACTTGGTATTCCTTTAACTAATGCACAACCTGTTCCAACAAGTCCTCCTGCCAAGTGATACAATGGAATAGAGTTGTACATTATATCACTTGATCTTAAGCCCAGCATATGATACGTTGCCATTGTTACCAACAAGACCCTGGAAAATAAATTTTATTCAATTCGCAAATATCTTCCAACTCCGTTTTATTAATTAATGTTAATTATTTATTGTCTCCTCCTTTAAAGACTACCGCTTTTGATGAGTTACATCCATGAACTAGTTAAAATTTCACATTAAGAGTCTTTTATACAAGATTCTCGGTTGTCTCAGAGTGCAATGGACTCCAACATGCGGACTTTTTGTCCCCCTACTCCCAAAGTATTGAATATTTTTGATTTTTTAATGTAAGGACCACTAGCGCCTCTATTACATTTTTAAATGACATTTCATTTGTCCCGGTTGAGATAGCCATTAGTATTTGAGACCGATTACAAAATCAGTCGCTGTAACATATTTTATGGACCGCGTGTTCATACAATGGACGGTCTCTCTCCCCCGTCCGCGCTAGTCTGGAGATACTGAGTCGTTAATCCCACTTTCTCTCGTTCGAGGTCTAAACACGTCCAGTCATTGTCACCTGTGTCACGCTGAGTGGTTAACAACTTCAGTGTCATTCTAAACAATCATAAAGATTGTGCGATTACCGGTTCTTTGTGATTTTTTTTATTCCGCTGGAAGACTTCTTCATGAAAATGAAGGGACATCGTGGACATTTCGGACATCATGGACACCATGGACCACACCATGGACGAGACCATGGACCCCACAATGGGCCTCATGATGAGAAACATTTTAAGCCCAACCCACATCACTGCAAGCCGAACCATGTAATGCTGAAGCGTCTGCACAAGCGTGGCCATCATCATCATGCATGGAGACTGCATTTTGGTCGCTGGAATTCTGCGACAGCGCAGCAGGCCAATGTACGTAATCCAGCAATGATGAAGCACTTTGGGCATCACTGCAGAAGTCTTTTTAGTCATTTCCGCAAACAATGTTGCGAGAATGAGACTGCCAATTCACGACCGATTACTCATCTACGCCATAAACATGGACATGGCTGTCGCCATGAGGGAGGAAGAGAACTGCCTCGTTCCATGAATGTTGATAATGAAGCTCTTCAGCGTCCTCATCATCGCCACCGCGGTTCAAGCCTTCCCCCCACCATTTCTCTCAATAACACTGATTGTCAGCAACTCTAGGGGGCATTACGAACGACTAATCACCGAGGTAAGATAAGGATAAAAAAGTGATGATAGTGATTGTATTCACGCGTATTTTATAATCGTGCGTCAACCATTATTTGCCACTTGATTTTTTGCTTTGACATTTGGGAGAGCGTAGGGAAGAATGTTTCATATACTGAAATGATGTTTATTTTTTGCATAGGATAAATGTGAACGTTTGTCTGGTATGGAAAATCTATTATAGTCATTAGTTATTAAATAAGGTTGCAGGCTCAATTTCTGTTACAGAAAATTATATTTTATGCAATACGAGAGTGGTTTTCTTGTGTTTCTGCGCGGTTATGAGCAGCATAGCTGGCCTTTGTCGGTGGTAGGGTACTCCGCCGGCCATGGACAGAGAAGTGCACTTTGACGGAGTATGCGCATGCGCACTTGTAACTTAGCCCCGAGCGCATTGGATTCACAACTGTTCTGCGCGGTAATTGTCTTTTAAACTAAGCGAAACATCAAACGTAAGTTAACGAGAAAGCTCGAAAACCATACTCTAATTGCATAGAACATCGAATGCCATGGCACGTAGTTTCTAACGGCCATAATGCGTATACACTATTCTTTGAAAAGGACTCTGCACAAAAGGTATAGAGGAGGCCTTCCGGTCAGAGTTCGGTTTTTATGCTTGAGAAGTCCTTTTCGGCCACTTTCATCAAAAAGATTATCCATAAATTTCGTACTAGGTCCTTTGTATATAATTCTGTAGATGTGAATACGGTCATTATGTATTATAATTAGTTTTCATTACGATTAAGTCACTGCTTACTATGTTATTTTTCTTTACAATTATAAATGCAAATTCTTTTATGAACAGTCCGTCTTTTTCATTACCTATATTTTTTTCTGCTTGCTTCATTCTATTCTGCAATCTGAACGCTTCACACGAAGAGCACCAATCATTGTTTATGATGATTCAATTCTGGTTTTGGCCTCTTTCAAGAATACAAGACAACACTTTAAGTTTTGCGGTTTGACAGCCGAAAGTGAAAAATTTAATGTGAACTTGTGACAAATTGAAAAATTATAAACTACGGTTTTTCGTCAAGGACAGGGAAAATATTTGAGATGAATACAAGTTTTTTGAGCACAAGAACCCAGTGAGTATAAAAATATATTTTTGATCATTTATCCCATTCGTGGTTAATTCATTGCTTAGGCAAATTGATAGCTTCTCAACATGCAATAATTTTCTCTGTGAAGGAATTATTAATTATCATACCAACTTAGTAGCTTGCACGATTTTCTTTTCATTAAACTCTGTATTTATTAGAGCTTCACCAGATGCTCTCTTAGTTTGAACCAGTGAAATTTTCACTATTTCAATCAGCCCTGGTTTTCACTGGTCAATCAGTGATTTCTTCAATTTTAACTGGGAAATCAGTGAATGTTAGTAAAGAATTTTGAAAAAGTTTTCACTGAATTGAATTAGTGGCATCAAAAACACTGGTTCTCTAGTGATTTATATCTACTGGTTCATTCAGTGGATTGATTCCAAAATTTATTCATATTTCAATCAAATTCAAACTATTAGGAAATAGTTTCTGTACTCTAGAACTTATAAATTTTGTTGGAGATTTATTTTAATTTTTCTAAACTTTCTTTTTCAGCAGAAACTGAAAATCTATATTTCTGTGATCTTCGTATGCACATCTTGTTCAGTTTCTGATAACAAAATGCAATGCAAACATTTTCATAAGAAATTATCAAGTTACTGGTCCAGTTCAGTGAATAACCCACTGGTCAAATCAATGACGTCTTTTTTTACTGGTAGAACTAGTGAAATACGTTCCACTGACCTAATCAGTGAATTTCCACTGGTTTAAACTAAGAGAGTGAGAAAAACACATTATACAATATTTCAAGCTGAGTTTCTTATAAACCATGCATATTGCTTAAACCTACAACAATATTTTCACACATGTTTAACCTTCGATAGGTATTTTGTTCAATAAAAGCTATCAAATTTAATGTCAAAGAATATTATTCAAGCGGAATATGCGTATTCTGACTTTAGGTAAAAATAGTATTGTTTCCAAAGTTTGAATGTGAAAAATAGATCTTTGACATCTAAAATCTAAGAACTTTTAAAGTCTTTCTTTTACTATAACAACATATTTTATTATTCCAAGATTATAAATCTTGAGCTCTGTGATGAAAATAATCAATCGTGGTTGCATTATTTAACAAAGTGCCTATTTTATATTGTTCCAGAAATTACGAAGAATTAAGTATCAAATCTTTTGGAGGAATCAACTTTGCATAACCCTATACTATGTTTATTGGCTGGCCAATTAGCGTGACGAGGATTATATGATTTATCTATTTCTCCATCTTGCATTATAATGAAATAAAATGAAGAAAAATGAGTCGAACTCAAATAAATATATTTTGCGTTGTTATATTATGGGGTTCAACAAGAGTGTTTGTATTGTGTAATTATGAGTGATTAGATGCGTCATATCTGTTACAAGTATGAAAAAAGGTCAATATCTGTGCTTATAACTTTACTTTATACTTTCTAGATAACTAAATCTAAATAACTCATCTCTATGTAATAAATTAAACAGGCCAATTTTTTTTATAATCTTTAGAAGTTGTAAACACATGTGTTATTCTTGATTTGAATATTCTCTACTTAATGTGCGATATAATGCGAATATATACTATTGATCGAATAAGTGTCATTTTCATGTACTGCTGCATGTAAAAAATAAAAATAAGAAAACACTGTAGCTTAGAAATCTTAATGGTGTAAAAAATTTATTTCATAAATCCTATTAAGTCAAACTCGTAGGATTCAAAATTGTTCGATTCTAAATACTTTACAATTAAAACGGTACAATTTATAATTCTATTTGATTGAAGATTAATGAAAGTATAGCGTTTTTATTTTAGTCTTCATTTGTCACAGTTCACAATAAAAAGATTAAATTGGAATTCTTAAAGATTTATGATTTAAAATTTTTCATTCTTTTGAAGAATCACTTTGTTATGATTTATTGTGTTTTTCTAATATTCGACAAAAATATGCAGTCTATCAAAACATGTATTCAAAACTTAATTAATCCAAACAAACCATTATACCATTATATGACGGGGATTGAAATAAGGAAAACGTTCTCTTTTAGCAACGTCTCCCAGACGGTGATTCACTCAAGGATTATCTTATCAATGATTTATTCGATGACAATGCGTCTGGACTACATGCCCCAGTTATAAGATTTTCCTTGCTTGAATCACCCCATATAAATAATTCATCATTTATGTTTCGTACTTTTCCATAGCTCGAGTGTATATGTTTTTCCCCAATAAAATACAGTCATCAGGGTGTCGATTTAGCGGCCGATTTCAAATTCCCGGCCATTTTCCGGTTTTCTCCGGCCAAGTTTTTCCATTTTCCCGGTGAACTAAAAGTAACATATTCATATTTGTCGCGAAACGCAAACATTTATTCTAATTCGTGACCTTCGTTCTAAATATCCTTTAACAAAAGAGATCTAGAATAGCAAAATAAATTAATCTTGAAAAAAACTCATATTTCTCACGAAAAAATATTATTTTTTCACAAAAGGTGGACCAGTTAAATTTAAAATTGAAAAAATCAATTTGCAATAAAGAAAATAGATATGTAACAAAATAGTTCATTTTTCAACCAAATTGATGAATTTTGCAATAGAATTATGTACAGTTTAAATTGTAAACCAAGAGGATAAATCAACTAAAATGATAAATATTTAACTGGAGCACTTCAATTTTCAACGATGAAAGTGAATATTCAAAAAACGAGATTAATTGTCAAATAGAAAGATTAATTTTCTAAAAATACAAAAAATACAATGTTCTAACAAAATAACTGAATTTTGAACTGAAAAAATAATTGTTTTCAACCGAAAAGGGAACAGTAAAATTTTGAGTTTAAAAACCCTATTTCATACCAATAACTGGAACAAAGATTCATCAACTGAAAGAATTGAATTTCAAAACAGATGAATTAATTTTTAGCAAAAAAGATAAATTATTGTCAACAGAAATTTTAATACTCAAATTTTGAATTCAACCAAACAAATGAATTTTTAACTACAACTACGGAATTTCCATTTGGAATAAGTTCAGTTTTCAGTCGAAAAAAAACTACTCATAAGCAAGAAAATTAGCTTGTATCTAAAAAACTAAATTTCAAACAAATCGATTTTGAAGAAAAATGATGAATCTTCGAATAAAATGATCTTTTTCAACCAAAAATAGAAAAGTAACATTTTTGTCTTGAAAATTAATTTGGAACCAAACATAAGAGTTTTCAACTAGAAGAATTTTCGGCTGATATGAAAAATATTCAACTATTTAACTTGGATTGTTAACCTAAAGGAGAACTTATCAACAAGAAGAGTAACTTTCGGAGAAAAAGATAATTTTATACCAAAAATCAATTTTCCAATTAAATAGTTGAATTTTCAACAAACTAATTAATCAATTCATAAAGAAGAATATTCATCTAAATAGTTGATTTTGAACTAAAAAAGATCATTTTCCACTAAGGATAAAACAGTTAAATTTTCAGTTAGAGAAATCAACTTTCAACCAAACTGATGGATTCTCAGGTAAAATGATGAATCTTTAACTGGAATAAATGTATTTTATGGGAAAAAGGTGAATTTCCAACCATAAAGATCAATTTCCTACAAAAGAAGCGACTTTTTAACAAAGGAAATGAATTCTGAAAGAAATAGTTCAATTTTTAAATTCAAAAATCAATGTTCAACTAAATACTTGAATCTTCATTAAAAACAGATCAATTGTTTTTCAACAAATTAGTCACATTTTCAATCAGAGGTGGATTTTATATTAAAATAATGTACATTCAACAAAAAAGTGTAATTTCCAACAAAATAATTTAATTTTTAACCAAGTAGTTGATTTTTTAACTAAAACAGGATGAATTCGCAATGAACAATGTGAACAAGTTTTCTATTATAATTAAGTAATATTTATCATTCGGGATACAACTTCTACTCTAAAAACTGGTAGAAGTACTTTCTTCATTTAAAATTATGAAGAGGGGACTTTCAAATTTGGACGAATTTCAATTCGGAAGAGCCATTTTATGAATTTCCTCTTTTCTCAATTCGAATGCTTGAAGTCGACCTCCCTGTCTCAAGTCAGATGAATAAGGAGAAAGCAAATAAAACATGAAAAACTAATAAATTTTTTTTTTTTAATTGAGAAAATGATTCGTCCTGTATGTTACGGCTATCATCAATTCCATTTCACAAACTTAGGTCAGCTTAAAAAATCTCAGAAAGCAATAAATTTGGAGAAGTTTTTTTTTATAATGGGAAAAAAATTAAAATTCTTGCTATCATAAAGTATATAGATACATGTACTTTAAAATTTTTAGAATCAGACTTAAGGAACGTTACATTCTCCAAATCAAATGATGAGATATCTTTTCAATTCATAGAAAGAAAGCAGTCATTTCTCGTATTTTTACGGTAAATTTTTAATTGTCTAAGTTGAGTCAAGTAAATTCCCGGTTTATAATCTAATTCCCGGTCAAGTCGCCACCCTGGTAATATATAAATTGTGATTTCTGGAATTTGTAATTGAGTCCTCTGTAATCCTATTTTTTGTATTTTCTGAGATTTTTCGGAAAACAGTATATAAAGAAGTTTCAGTTTATTATTCTGCTAAAAAGGAACATTTAAATTTTATTTCAATAATATTATTATTATGTGGAATATTTCTTTATACTCCCTCCCTTTTCCGGGTTTGAGAGTCTTTACATAACACCTCTCCTCTGCATTTACTAACTAACCTCTCCTTTCCATGACCTCTCCATAGTGCGAGGCGGGAATCGAACTTGCAACCAGACGGAGTAGGTCCAAAGCTCATGTCTTAGTCCCCACGACCAACTGACCCCCCTAATCTCATTATTTTCTCGTCAGAAATTTATCTCCGGTTATTCCACCCAGTGTTTTATCGCCAGCCGTGGACTAAGTCTAGTACCTGATGAAGTCAAGATGGTAAAAATTTAAAATTTTGAAAACGAAGTTCAAAATTTGTTGTACAAATCTTTTGGCAGACACAATATCAAGTTATTGTTGTGATCCGAAGTTCGTCTCGTAATGATGTTGTAACTACACAGCGGAAGTGTGCGATGAAGGCAACTTGCGTCACCTCTGGATGCTTTTTTAAATCTACCATTATTATGATTATTATTAATCGATGAACATCATGTTTTATTGTGGAGCATCTTTGATAGAGTTAAATAATTTTGTTTCAATAATCACCCATATTTATGATGACAACAAATTTTTCATAATTCTGAACTTCATTCTAAATTTTTAAAACCAATAAATCAATGTTTCGACCTGCTATAGAAGAGGGTAACGGAAGTGTGACTCTGCTCAACTCTAATCTTATTCCCCTCAAGTTGTGGGGTCTCCCTGACAAGATTATGGATCGTTCATTATATCCAGTTCTTACTACCATATACCTGCTTTATATACCAGTCTGAAAAGTTATGTAACTTAAAAAGATCGCATAAGATCTCAACTATACATAACTCATAGTTTAAGCCCCCTTCTATCCCTAAAACTTCTATTTATAACTCACATATATTTTATCAACAATTAGAGTAAGGATATAGGAATCCACTCATATCATTAAATAGCCAAACAAAACTTATTTGAAGATCTAATAAGAAAGTCAACATTACCTCAATATGCTTCATTATTACAGAATCAGAAGTCAATTTAGTGAAATTTGCGAGAGTCATTTGCTCTTCATCTGAATTTTAAATGAAACATGAACTCTCACTTTGCGTTGCTCATTCGCTTATTGATTATTTGTTCAAAGAGCACCTCCATTCACAATGAGAATAGTAATTAAATTTTTTTCTAATTTGATCTATTCTATCAATCTATGTGTATTTATGTAACTCTCCACGCCATCGACGGGTGAATTCATAACTTCTTCAAACGAAAGCGCTTGCACTCTAATGAGGAGAATTGTAACTCAGGGTGGCGATTTGGAAAACGATTTCAAATTCCCGGTTTCTCCCGGTTAAATTTTTCAATTTTCCCGGTCAACTAAAAGTACCATATTCATATTCGTCGCAAAACACAAAAATTCATCTCAATTCGTGACGTTCATTCCAGCTATCCTTTAAGAAACAGATAAAGAATTGCAAAATGAATTAATTTTGTAATAGTACTTCAATTTTCCATGAAAAAATATCATTTTTTTAAAAAGTTGGAACAGTTACCCTTACAATTGAAAAAATTTATTTGCGATAACAGAAAAAAATGTATTTCTAGAAACATAGTTCATTTTTCAACCAAAGTGATGAATTTTCAAATAACATTATGAATCTTCAACTGAAACAGTTTGAATATCAAAACCAAAAAAATGAATTTTCAACTAAAATGATCTAGAGTATTGAGCTAGAGCACTTCAATTTTCAACCACGAAGGTAAATATTCAAACAAGAAGATTAATTCTCAAATAGAAAGAATAATTTTCTAAGACGAAATTCAATGTTACAACAAAATAGTCGAATTTCGAATCCAAAAAATAATTATTTCCAACGAAAAATGGAACAGTAACATTTATAGTTTGAAAACTCAATTTCATACCAAACATGAGAGTTTTTACCTAAAACAGAGAATCATCAACTGAAAGAGTTGAATTTTCAAACGGACGAATTGATGAATTAATTTTTGGTAAAAAAGATAAAAACTGTCTACGAACATACTCACATTCTGAATCCAACCAAAGAAATAAATTTTTAACTACAACTATGTAATTTTCTATTGGAATAAGTTAAATTTACAGTAGAAGAAAATTACTTACAACCAGAAAAAATTAGCTTGTAAGAAAAAAAACTAACTTTCAAACAAATCTATATTTAAATAAAATGATGAATCTTCAAATAAAATTGTAAATGTTTGGCTGCAGTAGATGGATTTTAATCCAGAAAGACGAGTGTTTACCTGAAATGATGAACTCTCCACTAGAATAGTTAAAGTTTTAACAAAAAATTAATTTTTCAAACAAAAAATATATTTTTCAACAAAATCTGTGAATTTTCAACGAACTTCTTGAATTCTCAATCCATAAAGACAATTTTTCATCCAAATAGTTGAACTTTGAACCAGAAAAGATCATTTTCCACTAAGAATACAACATTTAAATTTCCAGTTGAAGGAATTAATTTTCTATCAAACTGATGAATTCTCGGGTCAAAAGTTGGATCTCCAACTGGAATAAATGTACTTTATGCGAAAAAGGTGAATTTTCAAGCATGGAGATTTATTTTCTACAAAAGAGTCAAATGTTCAAGAAAGGAAATGAATTCTCAAAGGAAAAGTTTAATTTTTAATTCAAAAATCAATGTTCAACTGAATACTTGAATCTTCACTAAAAACAGATAAATTGATATTTAACAAAGTAGTTACATTTTCAATCAAAGGTGGATTTTAAATTAAAATAATGCACCTTCAACAAAGAAGTGTAATTTCCAACAAGAGTTTCACTTTCAACCAAGTCTCAATTCGAATAATTCCCTGTCCCAAGTCAGATAAATGAAGAAAAAGCAAATAAAACGTGATAAATACTTTTTTTTTTCTTTTACCGACAGCAGTAGCTGCGTGGTAATTCTCAACTTGAGCGAGATCTCGAATGTCAGGCATGTTAGGGCGCGGTTAGCGCTCGGGTGGGTGACCATTCGGGACTCTTGCTTAGTCGTGTTTTCACAACGTTTAACTACTGTCGAGCGGGTGATTTGACGCCGAAGATCGGTGTAGGCATTCGACAAACTCGTCAGTCAATAATCAACTACGCTCCGGAGTTTTGGGTTTCTGCAGTTTTCCTCTCCTCTGATCAAATGTTCAGGTGAATGCGAGCGTTTTAAATAAAAAATCCGGCTGCAGACGGTAGGGGTTTTCAGAGATTAAAAATCCCGGTCAAGTTACCACCCTGGAACTAAATCTCCAAGAGAAAAACTACAATTCGACTTGTCCAATCTATAAGGTTCTATCTCGGGTCATGCAAATAAAAAGGTTTCATCTCGGAAACGGGGCTGATAGAATTTACAACCCAATGTGTGAGCTTTCAGATTTTGACACGGATAAAACCTTCCAATATGCATCTACCAAAATACAACCTGGTTATTTGGACACGTCAATCTACCTGGAAATCTATTGGTAGAACACAATCCAAATATAACCTGAGTTCAGTCGTTCGTAAGTAATTGAAAAAAGAAGTAAGGCGCAGGTCGATAGGAGCCTAAGTCGTTAGTGCAATATAGTTTGAACCTTATTATTTGCAGTTAAACCCAGAGCCCATCGATCACGGTCCTTCTTTCGCCAATTCTTAAGGTGTGTCAAAGTTGACCTACATATATGGCTCAATAATCATGAATAAGAAATAATACCAAGAAACATAGAGAGGCTAGTTATGTCAATGGCAACAGAAATTTAATCGTTCATTCATGAATAAAAAAATATCACCTCAAATTACCTATAAAATAGATGGTGGAATTAAAATGGAATTCGGTACCTTGAGTTTGGTATCAGAGCAGCTTTTGGTAGCCCAGTGGTACCACTTGTATATATATACAGTAATTTGTCCCTATATCCAGGTTCTTCATCCACAATTGGCTGTTGAGTGCTCGCTTCTGACAAAAGTTGATCCAGATTCTTGGCACCATCTGTACAGACACTTGAACCACAGCCCTGCTTGAACTTCTCTAAATGTACTATTGTGTCCCTAATTTCGTCGATAGCTGAAAATACAATTTTAACATAAAATGATTGTTTTCTCTAGAAAATATGTGACGCGCTCCGAAGAAAGGGGCCTAAGAGCAAAAAAATCGATTTCAGGATCATGGTCGTTTTATATTAATTAAGTGTTGCATTTTAATTATTCGTAAACAGGAAATTTTTGTGTCGAGTTCTTCTTGAAATATTGCAATTTAAAAACAGCCGTTCCAGCTGAAGCCTGTGCAGCTCTCGCCTGTTCTTTCCCTTCCCCTGTAAAATCAGCGTTTTCACTCTTAGGTCCCTTTCTTCGGAGCGCGTCACATATGCTGTTCTACAATTCTAAAGAATGTTGTTTTAAGTCAAGGAAACATTCTTCTTTCGTTAGTATTGAAAATGAAAAATGGTGAGAGATAGGAAATGATAAAATATGCGTTTCACATGACCTCATTTTAATATCAATTCGTTAATGAAAATTTACGTTTATTTTGATAGCTATGACTCTGTTTTGCTGTTCATATCTCAGATTATGTTATGTGTTATGAGGGAAAAATTTGACCAAAGATAGGAAAAGTTCTATCAATTGAATGTCTGAAAGATTCGCTGGATAGTGGCAAATAAGCATTTGTTTTGAAACAAGATGCCTTCATAAGATTTGGTAATGTAGAGGGTATGCAGAAAAAAATTAGGATGAGATAGGAGGATTTCATGATATTTTCAAGAATTGAGAGGAACTTGGGGATTATCGCTGTTTGCAAACTACTATTTCAAGACTCTAGTTCGTAAATCAACAAAAAAATGTTTACCAGGCGATAGTTCCTCGGCGTAGATGACACCTTTAGCTTTAGCTACAGTCAGACAGTGGATCAATGGATTCGAACGTAAATGGGTGTTAATCAAAGCTGTGATAACACCAATTTTTCCCAAACCCAGCCACGTGGCGACAAATTCTGGCCTGTTGGGCATTACCAACGCGACTGCATCTCCTTTTTTATAACCAGCTTTTTGGAAAACTGAAGCTATTTGATTACTGTATTTGTCTATCTGAAAAGAGAAATATTGCCATTTCATTTCCGATGTTCATATTTATTATCAAACGTTTTATGTAAGAAAAATCGGATAGACCAAACTTAATTCGATCAAGAGGAAGTAAACAACTTACTGTGATTAACCTTATACAAACCTGAGCTTAAAATTTGTAGTCTAGTATTCTCTATTTTCTAAATTAGTGCCGAAAAAATAAAATAGAGAAGAAACTGTAAACTATTGTCCCTTTGACTTAGAATATAAGATCAGAGTGGCGATTCGGCGGACGATTTAAAATTCCCGGTTATTTCCCGGTTATTCACGGTCAAGTTTTTCAATTTTACCGGTTAACTAAAAGTAACATATCTATATTTGTCGCAAAACGCAAACATTTATTTTTATTTATGACATCTATTCTGAACATCATTCAACACAACAGATCAAAACTTGCAGAATAAATCAATTTTTAAAAGAATACTCTGATTTTCAACGAATAAATATCATTTTTTACAAAAACTGAAACAGTTAAACTTACAAATGAACAAATCAATTCACGATAACAAAAAAAAACAGATTTCTAAAAAAAAGGTCATTTTTCAAAAAATGTGGTGAATTTTCAGATAACATTATTTATCTTCAATCAGAACAGTTGAATTTCAGAACAAGAAGATGAATTTCCATCTGAAAAGATAAATATTTAACTAGAGCACTTCATTTTCCAACCATGAGGGTGAATATTCAAACAAGAAGATCAATTTTGAAACAGAAAGAACCATTTTAAAAATATATATATAATGTTTCAATAAAATAGTCGTATTTCGAACTCCAGAAATAAAATTATTTTCGACAAAAAATGGAACAGTAACATTTTTAGTTTAAAGAAACAATTTTGAACCAAGTATAAGTGTTTTATACTAAAAAAAGATTATTTAACTGGAGGAGTAGAGTTTTGAAACAGATAAATTAACCTTTACTGAAAAAGATTATTAAACGAAGATTTGATTACTCAAATTTTAAATTGAAAAAAATGGATGTTTAACTAGAAAAATAGATTTTTAACTGGAACTATGGAATTTCCAATAGGGATAAGGTAAATTTTCGGATAAAAAAATTAATTATAACAAAAAAAAACTACTTTCACAAAAAAAAACTATCTTTCGACAACATCAAAAAACTAACTGTCATACAAATTATGACATTTATACACAAAATGATGAAGAATCAAATGAAATAAAAAATGTTTAACTGAAGTAGATGAATTTTAAACCAGAAAGATGAATTTTTAACTGAGATGATGAACATTTAACTAGAATACTTCAATTTTTGACAAAAAATGAATTCTCAACCAAAAAAATACAATTTTCAACCAAAAAGTAGAATTTTTCAACAAAATCGTTAAAATTCGAACCATAAAAAAACAATTTTCAAAGAAAAATAGAAAGTTTTCAACTAGATGAATGTTCGCCTAAAATGAAAAATGTTTGACTCTAACTTGAATTGTTAACCGTAAGGAAGAATTTTTGAAGAAGAATATTAACTTAGGAAGAAAAAGATATTTTTCCCCAAAAAATCGATTTTTCAACAAAATATGTGAAGTTTCAACGGAATAATTGTATTTAGAATTAAAAAAGACGAATTGATTTTTGACAAAGTAGTTACTATTTCAACCACAGGTGAATTTTGAATCAAGTTTAGATTTTAAACAATTGACTGTTTCTTAAACCAAAAAGGATGAATTTGCAATGAATAATGTAAACAAGCTTTCTATCATAATTCAAAAAAATTTCTTCTTCAGAATACTACTTCCGCTCTAAAGACTGCTTGAAGTACTTTCTTCTTTTAAAATTGGGATGAGGAAAAATTGTGACAAATTTTGAATTGGAGGAACGATTTCTTCAAATTCCTCTCTTCTAAAATCCAAATTATAATTATTGTAAAAACTTCCCGTTCAATGCAAAAAATTCCCTGTTCCAAGTGAAATAATAATTCTTTATTGAAACTCCCTGCCCTAAAATAAAAACTATAATTATTTCCTGAAATTCCCTGTCCCAAGTTAGGTAAATAAGGAAAAGCCAATAAAACGTGATAAATACATTTTTTTATATAAAGATAATAATTAATATAATATTCATTATATTATTAATAATAATGAAAAAATCTCACAGAGCGACAAATTTGCAAAACACTTCTCTTATAATGGAAAAAATAAAAATTCTTCCTCTCATGAAGTATAGATATATTTAAATATTTAGAGAATTAAATGATAAGATCTCTTTTTGTCTCATAAAAGGGAAGCGGTCATTTCTCGTATTTTTTCGGTAGAATGTTTAATAGTCTAGGTTAAATCAAGTAAATTCCCTGTTTATAAATTAAATTCCCGGTCATTTCCCGGTTTCCCGGTCAAGTCGCCACCCTGCAGATGATTTTATTATATCAAGATTATATTGAAAGCCTTGAGGTTGATATCCTTCAAATTGAGAAGAATTCAATTAAAATGATAAAAATCATAGTGCTAAATAATTCTAATTTTGCAGCCATAATAAAGTGATGCATATAATAAATTAATCTGAGTTCTAGTTGGATCCAATTCTTAGTTCAAGCCGTCTAAATTCTAGCAAAAAATAATAGTTTCTAAGAGATTTTCACCATTATTGAAGAAAAAACGTGGAAATTCCTAAATAATTACAATAATATGTACTAAAAACTGAGGTTTTTTTAAAACTATAGACACAGAAGTATTGTTACAGGCAATTATAAATTTTTACAAAAAATTACAATTGTCACATTATTGTACTTTATTGTATTTTATCGCGCAAATAAATTCACGCCTAGGATTCTACAATATGAACGAATACTGAATTTACTGAATTCATTTCTTCCAAGTGAAATCGATATTTGAAGCCCTATAAAATTATAAAAATTGAAATTTTGTTAATATTTCATATTGCACATTTCACTATTTATGAGCGTTAATATTTGCGTGTGCGCTTCTTATCAAATTCTGTTATCTGAAATAAATGCATATAATAATTTGAATTAGGTTATAATTATATTATCGTTTACGAATTTAAGTTTTATTTGGTAACAATATATTTTCATTTTAGTTATTATTCTTTAAGAAGATGGAAATTTGAATTTCTATAGAAGAAGTGTTCATAATATAAACAATTTTCAATAAAAGTTTATAGAATTCTATACCTTTAATAAAATTGTCTAGAAAAAATCATCACTTTCGTTAAATGGATAACAATTTTTTAAATCACGTCGCAATAACTTCTAGGCGATTTATTCTGGAATGACCTATTTACGATATGTGAAACTCCTGAAATCATATGCATAATTCAAAACCACTCAAATTCTATGCCATTTTCTGAAATGTAACAACTGTAGAACTTACTGGACTTCAAATATTCAAATTTAATTGTAATGCTCTGACAATCGATAGTCTGAAAATACGCAATGCAGATTTGACCATATGTTATTCATTAAAATTCAGTTGTACTTTATGCATATATTTTGTTGCATAAAACACCTGTTTTGTACATCTATTCTCATTTAACACTGTAACTTCGAAATAACCACGCTTTCAGGTATATTGTCTGAAATGGCCTTCGGTTGAATCGAGGAAAATATTCTGGGCCGTAAGAACCATTTTCAGTAGAAAAACGTAAATTAATAAACTGTGTTTTGAATGAATGTAGATTTTTTTTATCATAAAGGATGGACCTTTCTTTATAATAAAGACTCAGTTATGAAAAGAGAATTTCCCAAGAGATTTGAGGAACAGACTAAATTGACGGAGTTTATTTCGATGTTGCAGTGTACAGTAGGGTGGTCCAAAAATGCATTAGAAATTTTTTTTTGTGAATTTTCATGCAAAACGCCCGGGAATTGGTTCAAATCTAAAAAAAATAAACGCATTCTCTTCAGTAATATTTAGTGGTGGCGCAAGCCTTATCAAGTTTAACACGTATTTCCCATAAGAAAAAAATACGTTTTTGTAAATTTCATTGAGAATTCACAATATTTGGTAAATCTAGTTCGAAAATCACCATTTCTCTTCACAATCAGTCAAAGAATGCAAAAAAAATATTACTTTTCAAATAACACCCACATAAGTCTGTTTTATAGGGTCTCAAAAAACCCCCATAAGTGAAAAAATGGATTTTTCAAGTTTTTGGCACTAATCATGATTTTTTTGCGGTTTTTTAAATGCAGATGGTTTCAGATACATGAAGTACTACTTTATACTGACAATTACATGTTTATTTTAATGGCTTGAAAAATTTATTATTGTTTTTAGCAACTTTCTCTTAGAGAGGGTTAGAAAGTCAAGGTTTTTTCTGAATTTTCCAACGTGTTCTCAACGTTTCAGTTAAAGCGAGGTGATAATCAGATAAAGTTAATAAAATAAATGTTTCAACAATTTCTTTTTTATTATAACAATATTCTCGTAGAATAATGCTACGAAGTTGCGGTTTTTTCTGAAATTTTCAACTTTTTGTTCACTTTCCACTTAAAGTAAGTGATTATTTATTTAAATTTAGCAAAAAAAAATGTTTAAACAAATTGTTTATGTTTATAGCTATCTTCTTCTAGATTAATACTACATAGTTGCGATTTTTGCCTGAAATTTTCGACTTTTTATCACTTTTCAATTCTATTAACGTAATAATTGATTCATGTTAAGAAAATAATTATTTAAAAAAATAATTATCATTGCCAATAATATTTTCTTTGCTCAATGATAGAGACTTGCGGTTTTCTCTGAAATTTCTTACTTTTTGCTCATTTTTCACTTGAAGTGATTTAATATCTAATTGTTTATGGCTATCTTCTCTTAGATTATTGATAAAAAGTTGCGGTTTTTCCTGAAATGTTTAACTTTGCTTTACCTTTTTAGTTCTGGACATATAATAAATAAACACGAGATATAATTATATTTTAAATAGTATTGCATTGCTTCAAGTAAATTATCTTTGTCCTCTTCCCAATGTTCAAAAAAAAAAATAATTAAAATCAAAAAGCTGAATTCATTTAGTGAAACTTGAATTTCGAATTTTCTACTAAAATTATGGATCTTCAACGCAAAAATTGAGATTTTAAGAAAATAGTTTAACTTTCAACCAAAGTGTTGAATTTTCAACCTAAAAATATAAATTTTTAATCAAAAATATAATGGTTGATATTTGAAAAAAAATTTATTCTAAATGAAAAACAATTTAATTTAACTAAAAAACAAATCAATTCAAACTAATTCAATCTCACTGAATTTCATTCAAATTCCATTCAGTGCAAAGTAAAACATTTCAGAAAAAATCACAACTTTCTAGCACCTATCTAAGAGAAAATGGTTATATACAATAATAAATTGTTCAAATGAGAATGTTTGTTAACTCGCATTAATTAATAAACCACTAAGTGGAAAGTGGACAACAAGCTTAAGAGTTAAGAAAAAACCGCAACTTTAAGCACTTATTTAAGAGGAGAAAGCCATAAACAATATTAATTTGTTTAAATAATGATTTTTGTTAAATTAAATAAAACATTAACTTACTTCAACTGAGAAGTGGGCGAAAAGTTAATAATTTCAGAAAAAACCGCAAGTTTCTATCATTAGGCAAAGAAAATATTATTAGCAATGAAAAAAAGGTGTTTAAACAATGATTTTTCTTAGCATAAATTAATTATTACGGTAATCTAATTATAAAGTGATAGAACGTTAAAAATTTTAGGGAAAAAACCGCAACTTTGTAGTATTAGTCTAGAAGAAGATAGCTATAAACATTTACAATTTGTTTTAACAATTATTTTTTTAAATTTTAATTGATTATTACTTCGCTTTAACTTAAACGTTGAAAATAAGTTGAAAATTCAGAAAAAAAAACTTGACTTTCTAACCCTTTTGTGAGAGAAAGTTGCTAAAAACAATAATGAATTGTTTAAACAATTTATATTAACATCTAATTATCAGTATAAAGTAGTGTTTCATGTATTTGAAACAATCTGCGTTAAAAAAACGCAAAAAATCATAATTAGCGCCAAAAACTAGAAAACCTCATTTTTTCACTCTTTGGGGTTTTTTTGGGGACCCTATAAAACAGATTTATGGGGGTGATATTTGGAAAGTAATAGTTTATTCACATTCTCTGAATAATTGTGAAGAGAAATGGTAAATTTCGAACTCGATTCACCTAATATTGAGAATCCTGAAGAAAATTTACAAAAAAGTCTTTTTTTCTTATGGGAAATACGTGCTGAACTTCATAGGTTGCGCCACCTCTAAATACTATTTTTAGAAAATGCGTTTATTTTTTTGTGAATTCGAACGAATTTCCGGGCGTTTTGCATAATAATTCAAAAAAAAATTTTTTGACCACCCTAAAGTTCAGTGGAACTTAATTGAGATTTGTTTTATTCTATTAAGAAATCGTTCAACTATGCATTTAATTTTTTACAAAAGTTTTTAAAAGTATTCTAGCTTGTTTAATTTCTATTTTTTTGTTTGCATCAAAAATATTATGCCTGGAAATAGACAGCAAGGGTAATGCAAGCCAATCACGTGGAAAGCCAGAGGCACAACTAAACTTTGTTGCATCTCTTCTTGCACTTTGAACTTTATTATTGAACTTTACATGACGCTGACATTTTCTCATTCAAACCATATTGAACTATATTCATGATGAGATATCAGGAGTAATTTATTAACTGCGTAACAATATTATCAGAGCAAATGTTGATTAATGTAATTGACATTATTGTTCCGCAACTCATCACGTTAATAGTAAGAACGACAATTCGAAATTTCGCTGCTTTTGCCAATATGAAATAATGTCGAAATTTCAATGATGAATTAGTTCAAATAGTTTGTTTTGAATTTTGGTAAACCCTAGTCTCAGGTTTTTTGAATCAATTTTGTGAATATTTATTTATTTTATACTCACATCAGCATTTGTCCAAATACGTCCTTCGAAAATAAAGCAGGGCTTGTTTGGATACATACGAGCCCTTTCCCTGAAGAGTTTCATGACTGTACTGTTATTTCGAACGAAACCTCTAGTTTCAAGGTCGGCATTAACATAGCGATAGAGAAATCTGGAAACAGGAAAAAAATATTTTTATTTTTCACATGAAATAAAATAGTACAAATATAAAAATTAGGAGAGTGATACCTACTGCAGAAACTTTTTAGCATTCAAAAGGCATAAAATTAGGTCATTGCTTAATGATGCACTGAATAAATAATTAAAACATGTGTATTACAAGCGGTCTCTTAGTCATTAACCTAAGAACGTAGAACAACAATAATTCATTGTCAATAAAGTAATATTAGAAATACAACCTGAAGAACTTTATGGATTATAAAGCTTCTGGATTATAAAGCTTTATGGATTATAAAGAACGTAGAACAACAATAATTCATTGCCAATAAAGTAATATTAGAAATACAACCTGAAGAACTTTATGGATTATAAAGCTTCTGGATTATAAAGCTTTATGGAGCTTTATGGATTATAAAGAACGTAGAACAACAATAATTCATTGTCAATAAAGTAATATTAGAAATACAACCTGAAGAACTTTATGGATTATA
>WSXT02081803.1:0-11983 GCA_011762715.2 Neuroterus valhalla
GTAACATATGTAACTGCAAAGAATTTCAGGAGAAATTCACCCTAACAGGGGAGGTGTGAAGCGGGGACGTATAAAAAAGAATATTCTTGCTTCACAAAACGTTCTTTCCTAAAATAGAATAGTTTCGTAGGCTTAGACGAGATAACACTCCCTCCCGTTTAAAGATAAGAGACATCGTATGTACTCGTGGGACCGACCCTGCAGGGCCTTGGCAAAAAAGGATCTCGAAAAATTTCAGTTTGGAGAAAACATTGAAAAGAGGACTTATATAGGGTAATTCTTCACGGACATGTCCTATAGTAAAAATTTAATTCATTTATCGCGATTCAGAGTGAAAAATTGTTATGTGCCCAAAAAATGATTTTGGGAGATGTCCACAAACGCCTAGAGCATATTTTGAAGCCACGTAGAAGATATATAATGAAGTATCCGAAAAATGTATTCTTGAGGGTCTTGTAATTTGATTGAATAAGTACAATTTTTTATTTAAAATTTCCCAATTTTATTGCAATATTCACAACATAGGCACGCAAATATAATTGTCCAAGGATATATTTTTGTACTTACGTCGATACATAAACAGGGATCATCTGAGAACTAGGAATACCTGTTTAGGACCACATTTTGCGAAGAATTGAAGAAAGAACCTCTCACTACTTATTCCTCTCAGCTTTGAGCGTGAGCATGAAGAAATTTCCTCGCAAATAAAGAAAAAGTGTCGAAAATCTCGCGTAATTTTATTAGTATCCATCGTCGTAATTGACACTTAATTCTATATTTATTAACAAAGTTTAATGAATTAAAGATAAAAATATGTATCAGAACGGAGGATAATGAATCGAAAAAGGATTTTCCAATCCATTCTACTTTCAAACTTTGAGAACAATGTTTATGTTGTTTTCCATCGACATAACCTCCATTGACGTAACCTTACTTTCAGCTCGTCAGGGGCTGCCTGGCATTCAACTGTGCCTCTCCGAAAAACGTTTGCAGAAAATTTATGAGAACGGAGTTTTTCTAGATAAATTATTTTGTTTTGATAAAAAAATCCCTGAAATAAACAAATAATATGATTTCCGTAACAAAAATTGGAAAAATATTCTTCCCATATGGAAAATGTTTGATTTCTTACAATCCTGAATTTCGTTTGGCATATTAACAGAAGCTATGTTTATGTGATCTCGCTTAGTCTAACTCTAAGCTGCAATAACAGTCGTTTCCCAACTTGGAATCAGTAAAAACATCAAAGATTATTATTAAACATGTTTTGCGACAATCTTACTTATAAATCATATTGAAAGTGTAAACTTAGATTTTTTCGTGCAAATTGTGTTTTGTGAAAACCGTGTTTCGTAGAAACTTTGTTTCATGGAAATGGTGTTTATTCATAAATTTAATCAAATGGAAAAATATATATCATTATGTTTTTCATGAAAATGGTATTTATTTTAGAAATTCAAACTTTTTACTATGTGTCATTATGTTTTCAGTAGGGAAATAAACAGCAAAATGAACATGGATAAAAAGCAGAAATCAGTTTCACCAGCAGATTCTTCAAATTAAATCAAATATAAATTAAACATTTTTAAATAAAGTTGATATAGATTATCAGGTAGAAGTGACAGAAAGACCGGAAAGGATCTGTCGTAAGAGGAAGCTTGAAAAGCCTCATCTCTAAAAACCTTTGTAATATAGATGTAGTTTTTTTTATAAACAATGAAAAACATTTAATGTTAAATTTTTATATTCTAAAAAATTTATGTTTATACAAAATTAGGAACAATTGGATATTGTGTATCGAAGTCGGTTGCTACGACTGCGAAAAATGCATAATCTCCAAAAATTATTATTATTTGTTATTATCAAATTAGTAATAAGGTTATTAAATTAAATTAAATTATGATATCTACAAACAAAAAGAATGCAATTTCTACGTTAAATCTTTTTTCTTCGAACTATTATCAGAGATTGATTCATTTTATCTTAAACAAATTGTTAATAAGATAAAGCGTGACGTCAAAAAGCTCCACATTCTTTCAAAATAAATTTGTAGCGTGAATACTTTCAGAAGTTCTTTTTTCCATGCTAATAAATCTGGCTTCAATCGCAAATTTTTGAAATGATTTCTGAAAAAATTTGCTTCTTTCAAAAGTTCCCTGTATTTGGAGAATTAGCCATATATCTCGTTAGAACACATGTTTCCAAAAAAAACCTGAAAATTCCTTCTTGGCATTTTCCTCAAAAAAAAAAAATTGATTTTAGAAGAAAGTCGGAACATAAATACCAAGTATCAAGTTAGTATTCCCTAGACCTTTTAGGAAGTATACTCAGAACTTTAAATCAGATGTTACAGTATTCCATGGACACGATTTAAACTTCATGCCTTTAGTTTTCTAATAATCTACCTGAAATATCTAAAAATATTTCAAGAGTTTGCAGAAGTGTCCCAGTACGATTTTGAGAAGATTTAAGTTCTACCAATTTTGAAAGATTTCTGGGAAATGCATGAGGATTTCGAATATTTCAAGGAATCCTGATGATTTGGAGAGATTCCAGAGGGTTCCGATGAATTCAAGGGGTTCCAAAGGATGCTGAGATATTCCTCAACATTCAAAAGTATATCCATTGAATGTAAAGTCAAAAATGATTTTTTTCTTTTTTCAAGGTCAATAGGCTGAAGAATAAAGGCTTATCTATCTATCTATCCAGATTGTAAAGTTTCCGAAGAATCTCATTTGCTCTTAAAAATATCAAAGAATTTGAACTAACAATATATTATCCATAAAAATGATACCAATAAACTAAGATTATTGTAGACGGAAATCAAAAAATTATTCCAAAAGGGTTTTCTTCAAAAGAGAGAGGCGTTAAGGAGAAGGAGAGGGACAGGGTGAAGATAGAAAGTTTGAATAAATATTTTCAAGCTGCACCCCGATAGAAATATTGAAACAATTATACGATGAACAAATTTTACTTTGTATAAATGAAGGCTCGATGAGAACCACGTGTCTATATCGGTTTCTTAAAGAAGCGTTTGTTCTTCCCATTTTTGACGAAATTTGTGATTCCAATATTTATTCTGTGGAAGTGACAATTTTCGATATAGAAGAATCTCTAATCAGCAAAGCTGCACGAATTTACGACGATGTATATACCCTACACTTGCCCTTCTAGTTTACCCTGAAAGTTCAACGAGTTCCTATTTGAGCATATTTTTTTCAAGTGTCATTTTTAGCAGTTCGCAGGACCAAATTTGGTCTCTCATTTCATGAATATGAAACTGCAGGGAACTAGCCCCCCCCCCCCCCTACCTTATATAACTCAACCCATAAAAACTCGTTTGGTTGCGGCCTTTTTTTTACCTGCTTCCTTTTGTACCTTCCTTTACATGACTGATGTTAAGGGGAACTGACGTGATGCATGGATATACCACCTTATGACGATTTAGTCCTTTGCTTGGACATTACAATAATTACGCAACATTTTCTCGCTTGTTATTGCTAGCTGGGTAGAAACTCTAAATAATAAATAACACAAATTTTAATATAGCCTCGGATGACAGGACTGACAATTTTATCAACGGACCGCTTGCCCCCGGAAACGTGTCAAATTATGAATGGAGACAAGGTCTGTGGCATGCCAGAGGTGTAAACGATCTAAAGGAAAAGGAATTGCGGGATACTATGCGCGTAGGGAAGCTTGATATTTTGAGCTCACCGGAAACCAAAAAAAAGGGATGTTATAATAATAAGGTGGAGAAAGGTCTCGAACTCTAGTCGGGATTAGACAAGGAATCACACGGTAGCCGAAAAGTTGGTCTAATTATGAATGAGAGAGCGAAACAGCATGTCAAGAAGCATGAATGTTTATCTCCTAGATTACAATGGGTTAGAATGAAAGTGTGAACCAGCAGGCTATTTATTGTAGCATGCTATGCTCCTGTTGATGGTGACAGTAAAAAGGCAAAAGACACTAAACATGTGATTCAGGCGAAAGAATAATATTACTCGAAGATATGAACGTTTGGGTTGGTGTGCAACGCGAAGGCACTGACAGCGTACTTGATCATTTCGGAGATCCAAAAACGAATGGTAATGGAAGCGAGGTTACATTGATGAGTTGGGGCTTAGAAAAGTGTTTGTTTATTGCAAACACTTGGTTCAGATACAAAATAATACACATGTGTACTCTATGCAGAGGTGAAAGCCATAGTATGATCGACTTTGTTTCAGTAGACGGAAGACTGAGAGGGCTCGTAAAAGATACAAGAGCTATGAGAGGTTTTGAATGCGGATCGGATCACCATCTTATGAATCCAAAAATAAACTGTTTAAAAATCTGAAAGAACGCGAGTATGAATGAAAAATCTGCAAAAACTAGAAGTACGAATAGTATATCGTGAAAATCTGGAAAAATATTTAGCGCAGCATATGCGTGGCAGTCAACGAGAAGAAAGATCGCGTACTCGAGAATGTTGAGTATTAGAGGTCTAGGCTTAAGGAAAGGACAATGGTAATGAATGAATATAAGGATAAGAAGAGGAAAACAAATATTTTAGTAGAAGAGAGCAATGGCAAAATCAAGATGGAAGAAGATACGAAAATGCAGAATGATTTTTAAGGAAATAAGAAACTTTTTTGGAAATGGGTTGAGAAAACTAGGATTGCAAATACTAGCCCTGAGGAAGACAGAATTAGGAATGCTGATGGTGCAATGGCATATGATTTGGACTAAGTTGAAGACTGTATGAGGGATTTTTCCAAGAGGCTGTATGAAGGTGAAGCCACCTAGCATGACAACAGTGACACGAACAAGGATACGTTTGACAATTCTGATGTATATGGTGAAAGCAGAATCGGTAACGACGACATTATTTCCGTAACTGACAAACTAATGAATTCGTGTGCTGTAAATAGCGAAGTTCCCAACGATTAAAGAGATGCGATTATTACCACAATCTACAAGGCGAAGGGTGGTCAAGGTGACTGTTATATTTATAGAGCGATGAGCCTTCTAAGTACTGTGGGCAAAATATTCACTGAAACACTTTTTAAAAAGTCAAGGCAGTAACAAAAGGGGAGAATCTGGGAAGTTCAATGTAGATCTATGCCAGGGAGATCATGTGCGAAACAGATATTAAGCTTAAGACAGGTCACAGAGAAAATCCTAAGAGTGAACCAAAAAGTTTTCTGTGCATTTGTTGATCTGGAAAAAGGTTTTGACAAAAAGGATAGAGCTAATTTTGGGAGGTCCCAAAAGAATATAGAGAGACTAGGCGGCATCTTAAAGCCATACAAGCAATATATAATGGGAGCTAAGCGAGTGTAAGAGTAAATTGTAAACTGAGCGAATTGTTTGCTATTAAGCAGGGCGAAGATGCGTTATGTCTTCTTGGATGTTTAATGAACACATGGACAAATCTCTGAGAATGGCTCTCTTTGACGAAACAGGTGTTGATCTTAGGAGAGTGAAAGTTCGTGGCCTTGCGTTCGCAGCTAAATTAAGATTCACTTAAATAAAACAAAAATTCTTGTGAGTGGAAGTAAGGATGCAAAAACAAAATGCAATATTGCCCCAAATGGAGAGAGGATAGAACAAGTTGATAATTTCGTTTATCTTGGAAGTTTATTCACTGCTGACGATAAGATAGATTCAGAGGTTCCCAGACGTATTGATAAGTGAAGAACGATGATTGGCAGTCTACAGGCTACTAATAAAAATAAAATATAATGAATAACGCTAAAATTGCGATATATAATTCTTTGCTTGTCCCAATTGGGCTTAAAGAATGTGGTGAAGAAGAAACAATGTTTAACGAGAGTGAGGGGAATTCGCTGAGAAGGTTCGGTCAGTTTGAGAAAATTGATGGAGGACGATTACCAAAGCAAGTGTATCTAGGTGAAGTAAATGATAGCGTACCCAGAGGCAGGCTAAAGAACAAATGGATAGAATTTGTGAATGAGACCCTCAAGAGAAGAAATATAAAGAGCCGTAGAAGCGATATTCATCGATTCATGCCACCCAAAAAGTGCTTTACATAAAAGAATTGCAAATTGAAGGTATATTCAGAAAAGTAATTTCCAAAGAATAAGCGTTTCTAATTGAACATTTGCCAACTTTGTAGGCCTCAATGATTCTAGATTGCACGTTTATTCGTTTTCAACCCTAACCTTACAATAAGTCTTCTGTTTTCTTACGTAAGATTACATATTCTTCACTGGGGAATAAACAATATTAGTTCAAGCAATAGGGAAATTGTTGTGCCAAAAAGTTTTGCAGGAAACTGACTGTGCCATCAAAAGAAAGGTACTTTATACCTCATTACAGTCATCTTCTTGACTTGCAAGTAACATGTCAAATGTTTTTATTAACGGTTAGAGCCGAAAAATTTCACTTTTTTAGTTGTTTCATTTATAGCACAAAAAGCATTAGAGCAATCTTAATGGCATAAATTAATAGATTACAGAAAATTAAATTACGAATAAAAAGAGCCCTCGATAGACTTGATCGGACAACACAGGGCCAAGAAAATTAGTCAAGAACCAGGAAATGTAGGGCTCGTTTAACAATTCAATATCTTTGTTAATTTTGAATTCCTATGACTAGGCTCCTTTGAAAAAGTAGCGATTTGATGCTCTATAAGTGCTAAAAAGAATGGATACTGTGAGATAATAACTTTTTGCGTAATCGCTATCTCAATTATTTAATGCTACTGATTGCAAAATGTCTGTATGGTGCACCGATGGTCCGATTTCAATTTTTAAAACCAATTCTGAAACTTTAACTGAAGCACAACAAAATGTATATCTTGGTTTTCCAGTAGAATGTTGCTAAATGCGTTAAAAAAAGTTTTCAAACATGACTCCAAACTGCCTAACGCTCGAAACTAGCCTCTTCTACCTTCCTTCTTCCACCACTCTCCGGTAGTTTTGAGCGCTAAGCAGTTTGGCGTAATGTTTGAGAACGTTTTAAACGCATTTAGCAACATTTTACTGGAAAACCAAGATAAAAATTTCATTGTGCTTTAGTTACACTTTCAAAATCCGTTTTAAAATTTAAAATCGGACCATCGGTGCACCATACAGACATTTAGCAATTAGCAGCATTAAATAATTGAAATAACAATTACGCAAAAAGTTAGTCTCCTGCAGTGACTATTCTTTCAACACTTATAGAGCATCAAAATTACTACTATTTCACCAAAGCACAGTCATAGGAATCTAAAATTAACAAAGATATTGAATTATAAAGCAAGCCTTAAATTTCCAGGTATTCGTAATTTGATTGCCTCTAACTTATTAATTTGTGCCTTCAAGACTACTCTAATAATTCTTATGTTATAAATAAAACAACTGGAGAACTGCAAATTTTCGGCTCTAAACGTCAATAAGAACATTTGACATGTTATTTGCGAGTCAAGAAAATGACTGGAATGGAGTATGAAGTCCCTTCTAATGGAACAGTCGGTTTTCTGCAAAAGTTTTTGTCACAAATCAGGTATTAAATAATCCCTGTTGCTTGGACTATATATCAATCATTTTTACTTTAAACAAGACATAAAATAACAAGACATAAACATAAAATTGCAGAAAAAACGTAAAATTCACAAATTCGAGATTCCTGAATTTCTTCCAAGAATAAAGAGGAGTTTTGATGATTTCACGAGACGCCAAACGCTTTCAGGGGATTTCAAAACATTCAAAAATATATATCTACGGATTTTGAATATGATGGGGAATTTTCATGTCTTCAAAATTTCTGAATAAATTCGAAGATTCCAATGATGATGAAATGGACTCACAATTGAAGAAAAATGGAAAATGAATCGAAAAAGTTCCTCTCAAAACAGAGAAGAGAGCTATGGAAGTCTCATTAATAATACTAATAGTATTGACAATAATAGATAATAAAATTTATAGCTGAGTCTATTAGTGCCTTGAGCATTAGAAATCAATATTTAAAATCGAATTCCACTACTGATCATATAAACTTTGTATCTTATACTACATATTATGATTGAACTAAAAATTATATACTATATTTTAACTGGGATACAAATGGTTTTTATTATGATGAACATATTATCGAATAGAAACTTTTTAATAGAACAATTTTCGATAAATGAGAACTCAAATTAAACGATTTCAAATTCTGTGAGAATAAATAATCTCAGATTTTACAATTATTTCCCTCTAACTTTCCCCTCTCGCCTCAACTCCTTCTGTTTTTGCGTAAAATTTTATATTCTCTACTTAAAAACCAACAACATATCAAGTATCGCCACTCAAAGCGAGATTCAAAAATCGACGGAATCCAATAAGATTCTCAAAGTCATTTATGTATTGATTAACATTCTAAGGGAATCAACAATTCCAAATGATTCGAGGTGGTTTCACAGAGATATAAAGACGAAAAGGAGATAGAGATAAATGATCATTACAATTTCCGCTCCGAGAATATTCAGTATCGTCTATTAATTTAACTTTTCATGATTCTTATAAACATTCACGAAAAATTATTTCCAGAGCTTGTTCGCTTACATTTCCTACTTTTTGTTCTCGAGAATTTTTTTTGAAAATAACACATATCTTATAATAAAACTCATGTTCGAAAACGTATAGTTAAAATATCGTTAGCTCATTCTTAAATAAACAAGCAATTATCTTGAGAGTTAGCTTAAGTTGATTTCAGAACTATCATATGTGAACATATTAAGAAGGTGGATTCAGCATAGAAAATATGACTGGGTTCTCACTATATTTACGGGCAGAATTTTTTGATTAAAAATAAACAACGATGAATCAGCTGTTTATTAACATTTTTAATGTTTTTGTGATATATTTATCTCGAACCATTTTCTAAAATTTTTTCATAATTAGGAATTTTTCAAATGATATAGCCGCCGAATTTAAACCATATAATTGGTCATGTGACATATTGTCACATACGTTCAAGCTTAGCTTTGATGAGAATATAAAAGAATCAGGTAGAACAAAAAAGGTTAAAATTCAAAGCAAATGAGAAGTTTTCGATTCAAGCAAATTTCGAAAGTGTGGAATTTCTGCAATTTTAAATGATGTCGAAAGAAATATTTTCAATTGTTTAATCATTGTACATTTCTATCATTCAAAACTGTACGAATTCGGCAAGGGACACAATAGGTGAATAATTTTGTATGTGAGCTTCTAAAACTGTGTGAATATGTATCGCTGTGAAGCATGAATTTCTTATGGAAAAAAGTTCGCTGGACCCCTCCGTAGCTTAGTTGATAAAGCACTTATCCGTGGAATGAAATGTCTTGAGTACGGATCCCAATATAGGAGAGGGAAGTTCTTTTTTATCGTAAAAAAAAAGAAGAGTTCAAGTCTCCAGCTGGACACTCTAAATTCTCACATGGAGAAAAATGGAGCGTTAAACTTTGAGTGTCAAAATATTGATGCTTAGTTTGATCTTCCAGAGTGTATTATGTAAGATTCATTATTTTTTCTCTTTAGTCAGAGAAACTCTTTTTTATGTTCAGCTGAACCATCCGCGAAAAATCAGACTCACTTTCAGGGATGATCAAATCTACATTCTAGGTTTGTTAAGTTGAATATATTGATTTTACTCATTTTGACCATTCCAGAGGGTAACGCTCACCATCTATAATAACGGATTTTACACTTTGGGATAGTCAAGTTGACCATCCTCAATTTGTTTCCTTCTTCTCAAAGGACGCGCTAAAGCTTAGGACTTTGTCGAGTTCGGTTACTGAAAATATTGCGTTTAAAATGGTAAATTTACGAGTGATTCAAAAACTGTTGTGTAAAATGAAGTTTTGCTGCTGTGATTTGCATCCGAAATATTGGTGAGTATTCATTTCACTCAATGTATAAGTCTCGAGACCTCATGAAACTGACAGTTTTGAGGTTAGGCTTTTAATAATATCTGTAAAGTTATAATATTTTGACTTTATTAGAAACCATAAGCAAATATATTATAACTTACTTGAATCAAAATTCCATCTTTTGACCTTCAACTTTATTTCGCAGGAAATATATCCACAATAATGGCATCAGTATCATCTGCTTACCTAGAGCTCATGGAGAGCTGGCAATGCGGACAGCATCTCATCGAGATATTATATTATATTGTATATTGATAGTATATTGATATTAATTGATAAATTATTGAAATTTCTTGTTCCATTACGTTTATGATTATAAATTCTATCTTCAAATATTACCTCCTGAAATAATGAACGCTCACACTGAAGAATCACAGCTCCTCTGAACTTCATCATTTTCCTTGCAATTTGTATTGAAATACCTTCATTTGGGCATGGAAAACAAGAATCAGTCGAGGGAAGCGATAAAATTATTGTTTATATACTCTTTTTCGTTCCTCAAGGCTGTTTCAAACTTTGAAATTCGGTCTGGTATAACTGAAGTGTAGGTTAAATTGGTCTTAATTCGTTACTTAACCTCAAAACGGGCTAAAAAAAAGCAAGTTGTTTCTGTTATTCACTCCGGAATTCAGGGGTAAATACACCAAACTTTAATTATCATTACTCATGTAAAGTGGGGGAGATTCAGTTTTGTTCTCGTTTTCAATGAATAATGGAATTCAGAAAATCGTGATTCTACAGTATTACCTCACATACAGTTTTAAGTATTCTGGAGCCCATTACAAACGTCAAAGAAGATGACTTGAGTAATTTAAAAATTCCCCCTGAATTGGGCCAAAATCTGATTTCGAAACAGAAAAGTCGTAAAATTAAAGAAAATTGCTACAATCGGAATGATTGATTATAATTCTGAGCCTCATTATGACTAATTTGTAGAATGTAAATTCTGCGAAGTATGAATATTTAAACTTTCTATTTCTCGAGTTCTTTTACTTTCTGTTAGCACAAAAGGTTCGGAAATTCAAATCAAATGAACGCAAAGGTAGACTTTTCTTTGTTAATTCCTTCACAAAAATCTTCTCTAAATGTTAGATAACTTTTAAAATGATTCCAAGTTTTGAGTGTTCTGGAGCCCATTAAACGGATCCTAAAGAATGATTGAGGAACATACTGGAAAATTTCCCTGAATTTGGCCAAAATCTAATTTTGAACCAAAAACGTCGTATTATTGAAGAAAATTGCTACACTCGGAATAATTTATTGAGGTTCTCACCCTACTTATGTCTAACCTGTAAAATTATAATGCTGCCAAGTATGAATATTTGAATTTTTTGTTGCTCGAATCCTTTTAATTTCTGTTAGCACAAAAGGTTAGAAAATTTCGAATCAAATACCATTTTATATCCTCCATTTTTTATAACATTCAAGTTGTACTTTATTTCATACTATCATATCCTGTATTTGTTACATTACAATTAATCTTGATATTTCTTGACTTTTTTTCTAGGGAATATCTGTAGGACGGAGAATCTATGCGCAATTTTCAACAACGAAGATAAGGTGAAGTTAAACTTCACCAAAACATTTGTTCTTATATTCGAGAGTGAAGCACTCCTCGGTCAGTTCTTATTTACGAGCCCAAAAAAAAAACAACGGCACAAAAAGCGCACTTCAATATACGACTCATGTGATATAATGTTTATATAAATCGAACTACGTCTTTTCTATCGAAATTCTATTGTACACACATTTAATCTATAATTAGGAATATTTTCCTTATTTTCGAGAACATGATTAATTTGGCTGCATATGCCAGAAACATCACGTGTCTTCAATACTTTAAGACGTATTTTATATATATATATATATATATATCTATAGATTATCATTTTGAGTATCAAAACATCACAGATTTAACACTCCTTGGATTGTCAGGTTTACATTCCAGGATCGTCATCTTCAGCCCCCTGGCTCTCTGAGTTGAAAATGTCGGATATGTTGACCGCGGCCACGGTGGCGTTGGCTGTGCATTGGCCCGACTAGCTGGGCAAATGCATGTGTTAATGTAAATATTTACACTTTTAGTTCGAAAAAAGA
>WSXT02081814.1:0-11982 GCA_011762715.2 Neuroterus valhalla
ACTTATACAAGAACTTATCCATCATGGTAACTATGTGAAACGAAAACCTCTTGTAAGAACTTCCACAAGAACTTACTATGGTTCTCTTGATATTTCTTGCGCAATTTCTTGTATAAGTTCTTACTCAAGATCTTGATCTTTTATTTTCACGAGGGAAAATCAATGGCGTTTGCGTAAGCTTGTGAAACAGAAAAACCAAAAGCGGACGCAGGCAACAAAACTGACGAATGGTACTCATATAAAATGATACAAGTAAGATAAAGACCGGAAGAAAACGAAAACTAACGAATTCGAGATGCGCAATCTATTTTCACAGAACCGACCCACTAAAATCTACTCTATTACCAGACTCTAATCCATGGGAACTCATAGTACTCAAAAAAATACGAATTCGGAGATATGGATATCAATTGGAATCTAGAGGCCTCAGCTAACTGTTTGCTGAAGTAACTATATTGATCCAGCCACTAGGAATCCCTTTCGGAAAAACCAAAACATCGTGACCGGTTGTGGACACCTTCCGAAAATTCGCTGAAAATGAGAATAGTTGGGAAAAACGTACTGAATTCAAAATTTGCAAGGGTCAGCGCATTTGAATGAATTGAAGCTGATTCGATTGAAAAGAATAGTGTGCCCGCAGTGAGGTACATTTAAGTGTCCACAACCAGAAATCACGCACATTCACGGTGATTGAAAAAAAAATTCATGTGACATGATTTTGATATCAATCGATGTAGAACCCTTGATCACAAGGAAAATACTGTAGAAATAATGACAACACTGCCTTGATTTCTACGGACTTTTTAAATTTCGATCGTAGCTAATAAAGAAGCTCGTCCATTCAGTTCAATATTAGCTCAAAAACTGCCTACTGTGAAAATACAAGTATGATATCATTCATATCTACCATATCTTCATTCTGTCGAAATTTATGCAGATATGCCTGCAACCGGAGCCGGCCTACAAGCGGATGCTGTCCCCTACGTAAAGAATTTTAATATTTGTGAGAGAACCAAGCAACCAATCGGAAATAGGGTTAATAGGAAAAAAAATCGTAAAAGAGCCGTAGACCATAATTGCTGCAGGTATCATGGGATGATTACCGATTTCCCGAAAGAGGGAAAATCAATATATTTTAGTTTTTGTAAATCTTTCTAGAAAACAGGTCAGAATAATTCCGATGAACAAGTCAACGCAATAACAATAGAGACGGGATTCCATAAACGTGTCATTTCTCTTTGGGGAACAACGCGGATTCTCCACACTGACCATGGCACAAAATTTGTGCGTGAAACATTAAGAGAACTAAACAAAAAATTCTGAATTAGACACATGGAAACTCCTGAATACTATCCGTAGGCAAATCCGAAAGAACGATATAACAGGACAATTGAACAGATCATTAAAACATACTTAGATAATCAGTTTTCTTTAACTTAGGTCGCAAATTAGAACTACTCCAAACACTTAGAAGAAACTAAGAAAACGACAGCGATATCAAATTCCAAAATGTAGATAAATGGACGGAAAGACTCGGGAGGTTACGAGTAATAAAAGGAGAAGTACATAAAAACTTAGACCAGGCAAGCGATAGACAGGCAATTAGATATAACTCAAGAAGAAGAAGACCAATAAAATATGAAGTAGGCGATAGGATATTAAAAGTAGTTACTAAATTATGGAATAGGGCAGACAAAAAAGCAGGTAAATTACACGAGTAATACGAAGGCTCATTCATTATTAAGAAGAAAATTTCCCCAACCATTTATGAATAAAAAAACCTTGAAGGATAAAGTATAAGGGAATGGAATAATAATTGCTTCAAGATAGACGATTTAAATTTAAATTACGGCAAAATGGCAATCGATCAAGAGCACTTATAATACAGAATGACTACAAAACGACTACTAAAAAATTCTGAACTCAACTGATGTAAAATGACTCCAATGGATGACTGAAAGACGAACAGATAATTCACATTTTCCTTTCAAGATGAATAAAGAAGTTAAATAAATGGTGAAAATAAAAGGAATTGAAAGAAGAAACATGAGGACGTAAGTACAAACAGCAAAACTAAACAAGATTCGAGATCTGAAATCAAACAGAACAGACTCAGAACAAATGACCCTGAGAAGTTAACACGGAGGATGATCAGAAATACAGAAACAGCTTGTGTAAGGCATCCTTAAGGTCAAAACAGAATTATTTTTTACCCTTTTTATAGCCAGGAATTAGGAACATGAAAATTAAAATTGTTTGACCAAGCCCTTAAAAGAAGAGGAACCGACAATATAATAGGCAAATATAACAAACTTCAATTTGAATATCAATCTTTAGAATATATTTAAATTAAACCGAGAACTCCAGAAAATTTCAGGTATAAATCCGAACCCTTGCGTTGGAGGAGTAGTGTAATGGTGTAACAGATTTGTTACCATAACTGAAGCCTCGGCACGAACCTACAAGGAAAAATTGCTGGGCCATTGACGAGATTGATCAGAACCCCCGAGAGGTCATGGCTACTCACCTGTCAGTGCATGTCAGTGTGTATTCATAGTGCTGCGCTGCCCCCAACAAAGTCTACATTGTGGAAACCAGCAGGAGATGAAAGGCACGCATAGCTGAACACAAAAGAGATTGTGTAAATGGTAACAATAAAACTGATGTTTTGCAACATGCATGGACATGTAGCCATCTTTTTTATTTTAATCATAAATAATTAAAACCAATCCGAGATTTCAGGATTTCTGACAACTTCATTTAACCAAATTTCCGCATAGTAACTGATTATTTTGCCAGATGGCATAAGTACTAAAACCAGTAAGCAAAATATTCAGGTCTGCACTGTCTTCGGGTTTTGTGAAGGCCTTCAAACTCGCAATAAGTAAACAGCCCGTTTACCCTCGTGTGATGAAATATATTTTTCCTAAAAACATGGGAAAACTTTAACCAGCTTTTTTACTCTCTCATTTGATATGCTGAAAGAAATCATATTATTCCCACTACGTAGTACGACACTCCAGCGGCATATATTCATAGAACGGAAATACAAAAAAATGCGCTGGAGCCTTTTTTTGTATTTCTGTTTCATGCATCTGGCTTGGTTCTGTCATTTGCAAAGGGCAACGAGCCTTGAAAAACATATGAACCCATCTCCATAGTTTTCGATCGAAGTCCTAATAATACGGTAGACAACGATTGTATCCAATCTTGTTCGGTATGACACATGAGTGCTGCCTTAAGAGAGCGATGCCAACGTTCGATCATTCCGTTTGTCGCTGAGTGGTATGCCGTGGTTTGGATTCGATGACACCCAGCAAGCTTCAGTAAGGCTACAAATGCGCGCCCCACTGTAAGTCCTTCATTGCTCTGGAAGGTAATCGTCCTTGGCCACCGTGAAAAACGGTGAATAATGCGTGGAATATATTTGTTACCACTACAGTCCGGAAGCAGACCAAAAATGTCCATGTGGACATGCGTAAACCTTCCATCCGGAGCTACATAATTTTCTGATGGTAAATTGTTACGAGTCTCTCGAGAGATGTCTGGCGTATAATTGCATCTTTCAAACGTTTTTTACTGGCGCCAGGAATTCGTGTATTTTTAGGTGGGCTCGTTTCAGTGAGTTCCTGACATCTACTTCGCACGACGCCCCTTTGCTAGGGATTCGCGACTTACCCTCCTCCAAGGGTAAAGTCGCGTGCAGCTTCAACCGATTCGGGCGGGCTCAAGATGGGATGGTCCACGGGTAAATGACCGGCCAAATAGAGACTCATCCTACCAATTTATTTGTTAGGTTAATTGTTGAGGTCCTCTTTTTTCATTTCATGTTATGTTAAAAATTAAAGAACCAAAAGGCCAGTTATCCTTTGTCTGCGATCCGCGATCATTCTCTTTCAGTTAATTTATTCGCCGTTGAAAGCCCAAGGTTTGAAAGGTTTGTCCCGCGGTGAACCGGCGACATCCAGTTCTCCGCGCGCGTAGTCATGCCTTAAATACGAAGCTTGCTGCCGCTGATGCTCGGTGCATGCTCTCGCTCCTGTCTGCTTGAGGAAATTCTATTGGTCCAAGATGGCGTTCAACTCTGAGGTCTTAAACTGGATCCTTCAGGAGATCGGCAGGGCACCAGCGGTAAGCTTTCTTCATTTTCTTCGGTGCCTTTAAGGTTGGTTTTTCCTAATTTTGAAGGAATTATCTCGGTCTCTAAGTCATGGCAGCCTTGAGGCCCCTTTTGTATTTGATGGTCTCTAACCATTCTTTCTTGTATTTGGTAGTTTTCAACCGTTCAATTTAAACTGTTTAAGGTGCATTGCTCGCCTGTTGTTGAGGCTTTTGCATTTTGCTTAAAAGCTTCGCCATCCCTAACACTATGTTCATGCATACTTCTGCGGAACATTAGGTAATTGGTTGTAAACATCAATATTAATAACATCAAAATTAAAAATTATGTATAAGGCTTGCCAATTTAACTTTAACAATCGTTCAAAATAAACTGCCAACTGTGTTTAAAGAGTAGAATTTATTTTCTTTCTTTCCACAACAAATTGAGCCATAACCCACTCCAAAATCCCTGCTTTGCTTCCTGCATTTGCATGCGAATATTTTCAGGATAAACTTCCAAATAAATATGGCAGCTGAACCGCCAGGCGTAACTTGGTTTTACGCCTCATAATAGAGTCCCTGGAATTTCTTAGTCCTCTCCAATTCCGCTTCGGATAATTCGTCTTTCAGATTCACATAAAGTTTTCAGTGTTTCCAGGCGACACACTACACTAGCCTATCGCTGGTTTATAGAAAGCCCTAGTTTATGCAGATATTTATATTACCTAATATATGTCGAATGCAATTTTGATTTATTAGTTTTGTAATATGTTTTTTCAGGTAGTGGCGGCAATCCCTACATATCTCATTCACTGTCCTGGTCTCGAAAGAAAGAAGCTTCATCAAATGGGAAGATGTTCGCAAAAGTATGGACACCAGAAGATCCAAGAATGTGAATTGTAGTACACTTCACAAGTTCATAGATTTTTTGAATGTATGATAAATTTTGAAAATTCCCCCTAATATACTTTTCATTGATGAATTTCGTAAACATTTACTTCTATATTTCTAACCAATCTTATAGGGCAAATTTATTTCCAATCATGCAATGCGAAAGATGACGAACTTCGAAATGATTTGGCTATGAAACATTTTTTTTTTACATTACGAGTGAGTGGATAGGTGTTTGTTAAAATCAACGCAGACTAATCTTCACATTTTAAATTGCACTTAGAAACATGCTAACTACCTGGTCCTAAAACGTAAAACAGAAAATAAAAATTCGTCACAAGCGGATAAAAGATGAATGAAGAATCATAATTCTGCAATGACGGGAAGAAAGTAGAGGAACCATTTATTCTGATATCAATTTTAATCCCAAGCGAATTTTCTGAGAGTCACAGAATTTCGATGCTCATCCAGCGATCAAAGCTCTAAGGCAACAAATGATGACAAGGATCTCAGGAACAATGACCTATCTAAAGTATCATATTTGTATTTATTCCAAAAAAGTTCCTAGGACTAGTTAGTCCTCTGAGGATCAGGTAGTACATATGACAGATATAACTGTTAAACAGTGATCAGTATAAAAAATATATAGGTAAAAAAAACAAAAAAAAAACAAATCAACAGTAGAAGTAATAATGAGAGTTTTACATAAGACCATAATATAATGCAAATACGAACGTGCACCATTTCAAAAGCTGGCTATTGTCAGACAAAAATATTCAAGTGTAACATACATATATTGTAATCAAAACATAAGTCTCACCAATGAGTGATCTCGAAAGTTGGATTTTAAGTGTTATATAGATAAGAAAAGAGAAGTTTTCTAAAATGGTACAGTGAAGGTGCTTTTCTATTTGTTCTGGGTAATTTGCTCCAAAGGCGTGTGCCACGAATGATGAACGACCTTTGCATTTTGCAAGTGTGGCGTGGTGAATTTTCAGGACTGTATTCCTTTCACGAAGTGTGGATTGCGTTTGTTGACCTTTATTGATAAAATGGAAGAGATTAGGAAGGTACTGCGGAGCTTTCGTGCCGAACAGGCTGTGTAGCATGTTGTCCATGAAAAATTGTCAAAAACTGTCTCTTTAGGCGACATTGATCCCCCCTCTCTCTCGCCCCCCCCTCTCTCTCTCACACACACACACACACACACGCGCGCGCGCGCGCGCCAGAACCTCTGGACCACCTCTGACAATCGTCACATTGCACTCAGGACATGCTCCAATTTTCACGTAAAGGAAACGTCGCAATTTATATGATCAAAAAAAAAACACCCCAGTAAACAACAAATCGAATAGCCACTTCAAATTAAATATTCACTCTAGAATCACGCACCGTCACTGAGACAGAATGCAAACTTTCGTTGAAAAAAACACCCAAAAAATCGAGAAAACAGAGAAAGTTGTAGCGGAGTGAAATGACGCGTCCACACCCGATCAAGTTCACAGTAGTAATTCAAGTGAGTCTGAAAAAAAACTTCTACGTATGAATGTATAAAAATCATATGGAAAAAATTCTACGAAAAGTTGTTTGATTTCATTTTATCATTTCTATCGGAGGCTTATTCGTCTGTTAAGGCGGTAGCGAATTCAAACGGAAGGAAAATGTTATTCAACGGAAGTTCTAGCGTGAACCACCAAAATTCCTCGGATCACTAAATTATTGATGAAGATGACCATGCTAATGAGGTGGGAAATTGCAAAATAGCGTTTCAGCGAAATCTAATAACTTTCCAGCGATCTCATTGAAGATGCGTTAAGCCTTTAGAAAAAGAAAATTTATCACGAAGGAATAATAAGGAGACCCAACTCCGTTTCGCCACTTGGCAATAGGAACATTACCGTATGTGCCAGACATATTCACTGGAAGATCCCAAGTTTTCGTACGCAGGCGCGCAGTTGCCCTCTTCCTATGCATGAAAAAGTGTGCGCGTGAGAAATCTTGTCAAATTGTCGTAAGTTAGAGCGGTTACGTTCGTTTTGTCTGATGCAGGTGTCAAAGTGTTTTTCATTGCAAGCTATTAGTATGTAAATTGATCACAGTGTTTTTTGATGTAGTTAGGTGAAAAAGTGAAAAAGTACATGATAAGAGTGGTAAGTAATGTAGACTGTAATCTAGTCGCCTAAGATCTCAAATATTGTAAACCGTTAAATATTTCAACCTCATCTTATATTATTCCTTCATCCATTATTTCTTCATCATTTAACGAATTTAAACTTACCTATACATTTACTCCTCCTTTTTATATACTTATTTCGTGTATCTTTCGTTTGCTTTTGTATGAAGATCGACAAAAGAACACAACCTCTCTAGCTTGCGTCAATTTGACGAACTTTCTCACTCACGCACTTTTCCATGCATAGGAAGAGGACAACTGCGCGCCTGCACACGGAAACTTGGGATCTTCCAGTGAATATGTCTGACACTCACGGTAATGTTTCTATTGCCAGCCTCGAAAGGCTTCCCACTGACAGTTGGGTCTCCTTATTATTCCTTCGTGAAATTTATATAACTCCTTGAAAAACGAAGAAAAGATTCTCAACTATTTCGCGTCTTTTTTTGTTTATTTGTTCATTTGCATCTTAGACATACTTCAATCGAGTCCTAATCACTAAAAATAGTTTTTAATGGTTTAGTTATCATTTAGAGAACTATCTGCACAAATTGGGCATGGGTACAAATACCAAGCGAATCGTACGATTTGGAAACATCATCTAGCGCGAAGTGCAAAATCGGACAGACACGCGCTTTATTGCTCTCAAACGTGTTTGATAATATTTTATAATAATCAATTTTGATATCAATTTATATAGTTCAAGATTTGAAACAGTTAAGATTTTTTTTAAGAGTTTCATAATGGTACGGTGTATAAAAAAAACCGAAATCGCATTGCCAATATTATGTTGACTCACGATTTTAATTTGAGTAATAATATTATTCTACAACTGCCTTGCCAAACCTAAGTTCTTATTAATTATCTACACAAGCTCTTGAAATTGAAAGAAAATTCTGGAAGAAACTTTTTTTTTATATTCGGGACAATAATATAAGCAATACGGATTCTGTTTTTTTTTACACGTCAAACTGATGTGTAACTTTAAAACAAAACCTTTGAACTGTTTTAAATTTTATAAAGTGATACCAAAATTGAAGTTCTGTCTCCTTCGTTTATCTGGTCCTCAAATGGTTCATTCTAACTCCTCATGAGGCCCTACGTTGATGGACGAAACATTGATAGAACGTAAATAAACACTGACCAGAAAACCAAAAATCCATGACAACTTTTACTACTCCACATATAAAATCACCTTTCCAACCTTTCCAATCACAGCATTACGACATTTTATTTCTCGCATGCAACATTGATTTTGCAGGGCAGGGACCTGCCATTAGATCAGTTAGTGATATAAAATTAACTAACGTCGGGACAGGAAGTTCTCGCAGCTGAGAACTACAAGCTCCATTAAAGTGACGAAAATCGCACAGAGTTTACATAAAGCGAAGGTGGTTTGAAATCTTTTAATCTTTTCAATGACATTTATCTAATCCTGATACAAAATTTTTCATTCTTTTATTAGTAACAAATTAGGAAAAAACAATGTTGAAAATGCCCAGTTTTAGGAAGTCAACTTTCAGCTCCTCTCGAAGTCCAAAAAATGTCCGAAATATTTTTTAAAAAGTTAGGTGGATTACTCTTATGCTTAAAAAATAAAGCCCGATCTCGAAAATTGAAAAATGGAAGGAGTTGTGTCGATCAGAATCGTGGCCAGTGGTGATTGGCCGAAGGTAAGAGAAACGAGCGCAAATGACCACCAAGATTACAGGAAAATCTTTGAAATTGCCGGAACGCGTTTTTTGTCTACTCATATGAATCAAAAGCAGGCTTTGTCACAAATAATACATTAACTGGCTCTTTGCAAGGGTTCAAATTATATTTCTGTACCTTCATACCTTGTAATAATCGAGGGGCTGTTCACTCTGAAATGAGATGACGCTGAGTTCAGTGATTTGACCGGATTTAAGGCGATCTCCGCTGATTTCCGCATCTGAATTTAGTGAGCTTAATTTTGAACTCAGCGGAGAAGTCATCGTGCGTCTCTCTTTTGCACATAGAGAAAGGAGGCGACGCATGGGTTACCATGGCGACACATGGTAACCCTTCGCGACGGATATGATTATTAGAAAAATACTCTTTCTGAAAATACCTCTCACCCTCCTAAATTCCTTTTTAGAAAGTTTTTGTGGGGGTTTTTGATACAATTCAAGATCATCTCAGCTCTCAAGTGAAATACAAATACAACCCGAAGTTTAAAATGAACAGCGTAGTAAACTGACTGCTGAAACCTGAATTATATTGTCAAGCAGTGGAACAGCGCTGAACGGAAGTAAATTTATGGCTAATGATGGGAAATTCTAGTCTTAAATGTAGCTAAGCAATCAGAGGATTTGATGTTAGTAGACAAAAAATTCCAGTGGCTAGCAGCAGAGGCAGAGGAAAATTAAAATATGTCGAATTTTACATGTTGGGGTGTAAAATAAGTTTCTGTTTCTTCTGGTATTACGACTCCGAATACTGTCTATATGCTGAAATGAGTCGCGGAGGAACGAAGGATTGTATGAGCTGAGCATATAACAAAGTTTGAAAGCCATAAAATATTTCAGCCCACCAGAATTTTGGGCTGACTTTGGGCTCTCCGAAATTGCAAAAATCAATTTCTCAAAAACTACTCTTGTGACAAAAAAATCAACACCAAAATGAAATATGCACTATACTCAAATTTGAGCATGTCAGAATTATGGGCTATTTTTAGGCTCCTTTTGGGGACCAATGCCTATTTTTGGGCTCTTTTATTTTTCTAAAAAAACCTTCATCCTTGTGGAGGTGCTGGCAGCTAGCACCTCCACTAGAGAAAATTTGACAAATTCAGGAAATACAACCCACCAGAATTTTGGGCTAATGTTGGGCTCTCCGAAATTGCAGAAATCAATTTTTCGAAAACCACCCCTAAGACAAAAAAACCAACACCAAAATAAAATATGCACTATACTCAAATTTGAGCATATAAGAATTATGGGCTATTTTCGGGCTTTTTTGGGCACCAATGCGGATTTTCTGGCTCTTATATTTTTCTCAAAAAACCGACATCCTTGTGGAGGTGCTGACAGCCAGCACCTCCACTAGAGAAAATTTGACAAATTTGGGAAATTCGACCCACCAGAATTTTGAGCAAATTTTGGGCTCTCCGAAATTGCGAAAATCAATTTTTCAAAAACCACCCCTGTGACGAAAAAACCACCCCCAAAATTAAATATGCACTATACTAAAATTTGAGCATATCAGGATTATGGGCTATTTCGTGCTTTTTCTGGGCACCAATGCCAATTTTAATGCTCTTTTCATTTCGCAGAAAAACCGATATTATTGTCGAGATCCTGACGCCAGCACCTTCATTAGAGGACATTTGACAAATTCGGGAAATAAGATCCACCAGAATTGAGAAGTTTCTTATGCTCTCCAAAAGTACAAGAAAGATCTTTCAAAAAACACCCCTTTGACATAAAAGCTACCCTGAAAATGAAATTTGCCCTTCATTTAAATATAATTCTGTAAGACTTGGTATTTTCCTGGGCTCTCCACCAGTGCAGAAAGCGATTATTCTTACTATTCATATGTTTAAGTATAGCTGATTTCTGGGTTTTTTTACTATTTATATTGGGCACGCAGGAATTACATTGACGAAAAATAATCATTTAACAGTTCTTTGATTGCCAATCCATTCAATTATTTTTGGGCTCCTCGAAAATACCCACTTTGATTTTCGGGCTGCAACCCTTAACGCTGAAAACACCCCCTTGTATCTCGGCTGACCTGACTTTAAACAAAAATAATTTATTTACCAGATTTTAAAACGCCAATCCATTCAATTATTTTTGGGCTCCTCGAAAATACTTAATTTTATTTTTGGACTGCAACCCTTAACGCCGAAAACACCCCCTTGTATCTCACAGATCTGACTTTGCCAAAAAATAATTATTTACCAGATCTTTGAACGCGAATCCATTGTATTATTTTTGCGCTCCTCGAAAACACCCACCCTGTTTTTTGGGCTGCAACCCTCAACGCTGTAAACACCTCCCAGTATCTTGCAGATCTGACTTTGACCAGAAATAATTTATTTATCAGATCTTTGAACGTCAATCCATTCAATTATGGTGTAAATACGATCAAGTAATGTCACTTTTTGATGGATGTCCCCCACTTGTATTTTCAATGGAGATTGTGGCAAACTCAATTCTTGTACTTCCAAGGAAAAAAATTTGTCTGGAAGACATGATTTCATAAAACAGGAGTATGGAAACATTCTTGAGCTGTGCAAATTAGATTTTAATAGCTATAGTTTTTTTCACAACACCACCACTGAAACTCCATTCATACATGCCTGTAGAGCGAGGCGAAACGTGGGTTTCCACCCCTAGCGTTGAAATTTCTAGTTTTTTAACCCTAGGGGATTGAAAAAAGTTTTAAGCCTATAGTTCTACTCCTTATCATGGCATAGGCGTATTTCTCGCACTCACTCTACATGCATGTATGAATGGTGTTTCCGTGTTGTGTTGTGAAAAACGATATGCATTACAGGAGGCAAAACCGAGCTTTTGCACCTCGTGCGATTGCACCCCTTGCTTCGCTCGGGCAGCCACCTCGCACTCGGTTGCAAACGCTCGGTTTCACCCCTTGTAATGCAACATACTATTGCATATATTCCACAGGCATACAAAAAAAGAAAAAGGTAATGTCCCAGAAAGAAGATCCATCCTAATATACGTTTTTGTGGTCGCTGACTTCTCCATATTTTCTGATTTTTAAAACCCCGTGAACTCCTTAGGGACTGTACCTTAATTACGTAACGCATTTTAGGCCCTTCCTGAGACCTC
>WSXT02081825.1:0-11982 GCA_011762715.2 Neuroterus valhalla
AGCCAAAAACTCGAAAAACCCATTTTTTCACTTATGGGGGTTTTTTGGGACCCTATAAAACAGACTTATGGGGGTGAGTTTTGAAAAGTAATATTTTATTCGCATTCTGTGACCAATTGTGAAGAGAAATGAGGCATTTCGAACACGATTCATCCAATATTGAGATTCCTGAATAAGATTTACAAAAACGTCTCTTTTTCTTATGGGAAATATGTGTTAAATTTCACAAGGCTTGCGGCACCTCTAAATATTTTTTTTTTTCAAAAAAAAAAAATATGCATTTATTTTTTTGTGGATTCGAACAAATTTACGGGCGTCTTGCATAAAAATTCGAAAAAAAATTTTTGTAATGCATTTTTGGACCACCCTAATTGGACAATCACCACATTACGAAGTCTAGTATAGAAATGAAGCTTAACATTGAGCCCAAAAACTAAAGATATACAGAAAAATATCGTGTGAATTTTATTTCACAAAATAGCAATTATTGGCTGTTTAGTATGAAAAATGTTTGGCTGCAAAGATTCATTTTTGCTGTTCTCGCGTGGCACATAGTAGGATTAGGCAGTATTATCATTGCCTGAGGAACTGTTACTGTGAATATGAGTATTTGTATAGGACGCTACTATGCGAGTGTACAAACTCAATTGCGATTGTTTACTAATGGTGAGAAAAGGAATGATCAATTCTTGCATCTGTCTGAGCGTAAACTTTTGAATGTGACTGTCGTGAGACAACTACCTTAAGTCTCAAGTATCGTACAACATTTTATAGCGCTGACTGTCATAAGCACGGTGCCGTAATAACCTGTTTAAGTCATGGATAGGCGGTTCTTAAGTGCGCATTTAAGTTACACAGTGCTCTAAGGGTGGTAACAGTATTAACAGAAACATCATCGAATGCATGTTGCGTTGTATCCGAAGCAAGTCCAGTGGAGATTAATAAGTTTGGAATGTTATCAAGAAAAGCAGTACTAATTGGAAATTTCAAGTATGGTTTGTCAAGTCTTCATGCATGGTTCAGATGTATGGATTTCATTCGTCATATCGCTTATAGATAAGATATAAAAAAATTGAGGACAACATCTCAAAATGAAAGACAATTTATGGAAAATCCTAAGCAAAGAATCCAAAAAGAGTTTCGAGAACAAACTGGTTTACTTGCTGGTTATCCAAAACAAGATTTTGGAACTTTAACGATGTCAATAGAGCGAGAAGATTTTTTCGTGATCCAGAATTCGCATCGAAAATAACAGGTGTAAATATGAAATTAATTCAAAGATTTGGAATAATATTACAGACACTTGCTTGTGGTATCAAAATAGATACTAATAAGTTTGAGCTGTATGCAACAGAAACTGCCCAATTGTTCGTCAATTTATAAAATTGGTTTTATATGCCAGCATCAGTTCACAAAATACTATTACATGGATTGCTAATAATTGATAAGTTTCAACTAATACCACAAGGTATCCTATCTGAGGAGTCACATGAATCACGTAATAAAGACCTTAAGCATTACAGGAAATGCAATACGTGAAAGTGTAGCAGAATTGATACAAATACTGATATAATTAATAAATTCCTACTTTTTCAGAACCATATATTTCTCATATGAGATTATAAATACAAAACTTCAAATCGATAAAGCCGCAAAAGATGTGTTGATTGAAGAATAAGAAAAAATTATTCTGACTCTGAAGCTCCTGATTTGTAAGTTTTATTGTTAGATATAAGAGTTGATAAAATAAATAAAGAGAAAAAAATAATAATAAATGAAGAAATAAAAAAAATAAAAAATTTGAAATAAAATAGTATATTATTCATACGATGCGATATTCTCTTCAACAAATGCATGAAAACACGGGGTTTTGAGTTTTTTTTCCCTCTAGCTGCAGTTTTTTTCCCTTCTAGGAGTTTTTTCCCAGTTTTTTTCCCTGCCCTGAAAGCAGCAACTTCTGGCTCGCTTTCATGCTCGAAAACCCGTGATTTTCATGCATGTGTTGAAGAGAAGATTTTTTATAACACATGCATGATTTCAGGCCTTCTCGGAGTTTATGGAGCGGGCTAAAGTTCTACTTTTCACTCCCTTGGATGTTAAAAGTAGGGTAGATGCATAATATACTATTTTTTAGATGTAATTTAGAATACAATCTATACTAAGAACACATTTGAGTGGCCAGTTGGTCGTGGGGGCTAAGGCATGTGCTTTGGATCCACACTGGCTCACAGAGGTTCCAAATGCCTAAAAGGTGGCCAAAAATATAAGATGTTCATAAAATAGGCCAAATTTTCTTACTCAGTGGTTTTCGAGGTCGCTGATTACGCATACGGTGTCAGAAATTCAAAAACAAAATGGCAGATCCAGTATGGTTAACGAGTATGCTTCATAAAGTTTTGATTCTTTTCAAAATTGGTGAAAGGGGGTTCCCGAGGCCGCTGGCTACGAATCCGGTGTCAAAAATCTCAAAAACAAAATGGCGGATCCAGCATGGTAAAAGAGTATGCTGAATAAAGTTTTCATTCTCATCAAAATTGGTGTAAGGGGGTTTTTAAGCTCATTGGCTTCGAATCCGGTGTCAACAATTTCAAAAACAAAATGGCAGATCCAGGATGGTAAACGAGTATGCTGAATAAAGTCTTGATTCTCTTCAAAAATGGTGTAAGGGGGTTTTCGAGGCAGCTGGCTACGGATCCGGTGTCGAAAATTTCAAAAACAAAATGGCGGATCCAATATGGTGGACGAGTAGGCTAAATAAAGTTTTGATTCTTTTCAAAATTGGTGTAAGGGAGTTTTCATTAAATTGAAGTGAAAAAAACGAATTCCGATTGATGAATTGATCCTTTTTATTTTACAACAGGGATTCCAGAAAAGCGGGAAGAGGAATGATCGTCGATGATTCATTCACTTTATTTTTATATGAAACTGTGGAAAATTAATTGCAAAATAAAGGAATGCATTGCCTTCAATTGAAAAAGTATTTTTTTTATCAGTTTTCGGAGGTAATCAAAACTTGACTGCATGGCCTAACCTTGACTACGATTTTTTTGTTTTTTAAATTGCCTCTTATTTTTATTCTTCCAAATTGACTCTGATTTTTCTTTCTTTGAGTTGTATAAATTTAATCCTGGGTGAAAAGATTTGTCATCGTAAAAACGTACTCTTCGCGATGTTGAAGTGCAAAAATTATTTACTCAACAAAAGATATGGACCCCAGTCAAAACCATGTCCAGCCTTGACGACCTCCCCCTGATTTCTACGTTTCCAGACTTTTTTCGCAACAAATCACGTCCACACGAGGTAAGGTAGCGAGTTCAAAATCTGAAAAATAATATAAAAGACACTAAACTAGTTTGTGTAGTCCTCACTTCTAGCAATAGGTGTTAGAACTTTTTATTATAACTAAAATTGGAGCTTTAATCATCAACCAAAATCTCACATGATGGCGAGCAGAGCACTTAGGTTTGAGGCCATCAGGAATAGGGCTTCAGTTGCGTCTCGTACTGAGTAACGTAACCCAAATTATCGATTTTTTTTCCACAACAACTCACGCCCACACCTTCTAAGGTATTGAGTTGAAATTTCGGGAAATGCCTTTTAAAAAAATTTAGATTTTTGAGACCATTTTTCTTAACACCCGAAAATTGTAAGTAGGGCTTCCTGTAGTAAGTAATAGATGGAACAACTTATACCCACGATTTTTGTAGGAAAAAAAATTGTCAGAGTTATGGCATTCGCGAAATTCAAAAATATAAACGAAAATAGTGATTTTTAGCCAAAGGCGTTGGGCAGATTAGATTGTTTTAGAATGAGAATGATTTAAATAATTTAAAAATCAATATTTCTCTCTGAAGTTTTCTACAACTTTCTTGAAATCTTTTAAGTATCATCATAATTCTATACAAACCCTGAACATTTTTCGATCTTCCCAAATGTTTTGGAATTTAAAAAATAACCTTGCTCTTTGAAATTCTTCAAAATTTAATGGAATTTATGCAAACCCTTGAATTTTAAGAATCACTTTGTGATCCCATAAAAGTTAAGAAGAATCTCGTAAGATATCTTGAAATGTGTGATATCCTCTGAAACTCCGCGATGAATGATGAAATCTTTAATTAATCCAATAAAGCTTTCCATAATATCTGGTCATCTTTTAAATACCATGAAAGCTTTGAAATCCCTTGAATTATGTTGAAATCGTCTGAAATTTCTGAAAAACTCTTAAATTTGTTGAAATATATTGAAATCTATATAAATTCAATGTAATCGTTGAAAGTTTTGTAATTTTTTTTTTCAACTCCTCTGAATCCCTCAAAAATTGTAAAATATGCAAAAATTTTTCTATTCGACTTTTTAAGAAAACAATGAAAAACTATAGGCACTCTCGAAAACATAACGTCCGTACTATACTTTTGACAAACGAGCTTGAGATGGACAGACTCATACAAAATATTTTGTATTAGTAATATTCATGAAGGTATTGTAAAATTTCTTGAAATAATTTCAAATTTCGTAATACTATACAAACACCTTCCACGGAATTACAATATTTCAGAAGATTCCCAAGAATTCAATAAAAATTGAGGGATTCCAAGTATTTCGAAATGTATTTGAGAGATTCTAAAGTATTATCAATACCCAAAAAATCTTTTCAAAAGGAAATTTTGGAAGATGAGAGGAATTTCGTAATAAAGCACTTAAAAAAAACCAGATCCGTCGCGTACGCTCAGTTGAGAATCGTCTTCAAAAGTAGATGTCAAAGGATATTGATATTTTCATGAATCATGAAAAGGCAAAAACATGGAATAAATAATATTTTACCTATTTTTCCTTATAAACTAGGATAAATATACCTGATGCAGTTGATCTTCGACACTGCAAATTTTTTGTATACTTTGTTAGGAAGAATTCAACTTTTATCTTTTGTTCCCAGTTACTATTGACACAGGCATATCGAGTCTCTCATCTGCCTGCTTTTCAAAAAAGTTACGAATTTAACGATTGATGAATAGAAAAGGGGTTGGGCTTCCAAAATCAATAGGATATATGTAAATCGTGCGACTTTAAGAGATTCAAAAAATTTACAAAATTTATAAAAGCCGACACCTTTGAAGACAATTCTCAACTGAGCGTACGCGACGGATCTTTTTTTTACATTCTCATTCTGAATGAGAAGGTATTAATTTTATGCGAAAATTGACATTCGCGAATGTAATGAAATCTCCATATTTTGAGACCCCCTGAGTCAGAAAAAAAGATTTTTATGAAGGTGTCTGTCTGTCTGTAATCTGTATCTCGATAACATTCGAATGAATGATCATATTGGATTGTGCTTTGGCACAATTTTCTAAAACCGGACAAGAAAGAACGAGATCGTTAACCGCCTATTTTGGATGAAAAATCAAAGAGGGGTAGTAGTTAAAAGTGAAACAATTTATGCTCATTATTTTTTTTATCAAAACAAAACTGTCAGAGTGCTGACGTTTTCAAAATTCAAAAATATAAACAAAAATCAGCATTTTTAGCCAAACAACGCAAGATATGGAAAAAATTTATATGAAACAAAAGAATGTTTCTTTATCGGAGGTCTAAAAGATGATCTTTACAAATTTTTAAATTTCCTCAAGAAATCGAAAATTAAAATTTTGATCTGACAAAAAATAATAAAAAATATAAATTTTTATTTTTTGGTCGAACTGTGCAAGGTACGAGAAAACAGAGATGAACAAAAATTGTTCGAACAATATGGAACTACAAATTTGGTAAAATTTACTTTTTGACAGGACAATTAGTCTTTGCTTCATTCATAAAGAACCATATTAAAAATGAAAGAATGTAATTTTCGGACAATTGACACAAGCTCTGGAAAAAAACCAATAGACACAAGTTCTTCACCATGAGAATATCTTTAAATTTGTTATCATTCTTCCCTTCGGAAGCGAAGCTTTTGTTTGAATTGTAAAAAACAAAATTAAACATTACAAAATTAAATTTCTAGAAAAAGTACACAACATATGAAAAAAAATGAAGCAGCAAAACCTCTTTTCCATTTAGGAAAAATTTTGATCGAGTGTGCTGCACGAGAAATGCGATTAGAATATACCCTTTAGCACCGGAGAAGCTTTAATTTTTTCGTCGTGACTAAGGCTGCGTTTTATTTTTATAAGCAAATGAAGAACGCGTTTCGGTCATTCTGAACATTTTTGTGCTAATCTTAGTGGTCGTTGGAACTCGTTTCTCTCACCTTTGGCCAATTACCAGTGGCCAGGATATTAATATCCCTAACATCTTCTAAAATTCGTATAAAAATATCTATATCTCTTGACATCTCTGAAAATTTTTCAGGATTGGAATCCATTCTACTGATTTATGCTGTTTCTACCGTACAACATGCGATGTAATTTTGGAGAATTTTATCACAATTTTTAATAATTATTATTATAATTTCTATTATTATTAACTTTTATTACAATAATAGTATCATTATGCAAAGAAAAGTTACCTAATTATATATTATGAACTGCAATAAATCTATCTGAATTATTCACAAATATACACGAGATGATGTATTTTATTCCCAAAGTTCCAGAAATATGTGTGATTCATATTCTGATAATTATTCCCGAAAGTTTTGACCTGCTTCAAAGCATTAAATATTGTTAAATATTATATAAAATTTTTCTAAATTTGGTATTGAATCTGTTATAACTGTTTCCAAAGTTCCGGATGTTTGATATATGTGTTGACGTCAATGAATGTGTCACAAAGGTAACGTTGAAAATAAAATTTCACCGTGAAAGCTTACCCGCACTTTAGATCTCCTGCAATTTAAAGAATTCTCGTGTGGTGCCCGATCGATGAAATTCTAATGAGAAGAGGCATAAAGCGGGATTTCCTGACACCAGGCACTTTCCGGTTCTTTCCTTTTTTAAGAAAGTATAAAGTTTCCGGAAAATGCAGTGATTAAGTAAAGTGCGAGCAATAAATTAAGAATAGAAGATGTTAATAAGAATAATCGGTTTCGAAGCGAGAATGATTCTTGAATTAAATTTCAATTTTCATATTAGAAATTTCTTTGAACCTAAAGATAAAACTAAAATGTGAACTCCAATTCAGTCTCTATTTCCAGGGAGAATAAAGTGGAGAAAATGAAAAGATGAAGTTTAATCTGAGATTCGAAGATTAAGACTTATACCATTTAAGACAGTCGCTAAGACCTTATCGAGTTTTAGGATTTGATAAGATAATATCCGATAAGATGATCGTGGACTTCGTTTTTTCTTTCCGGAATCTGATCAGCCTTCTTAGAGTTATTAAAAATAAAAAATTACTTTAACTTTGCATCGGAATGGACTTTCAGAACTTCGAAGTTTAAATTAAATGACTTTTGGAACTCTGTGTATATGGTTGAAGCTATAAAAAAAGTTGATTCTAACTGCGATATAGACAGGAATATATCAATGTCACAGACATTCCGCTTTAAATGCAAATGGTAAAAGACTCATTGAAGTTGGTAAGAACTCAAGAAGCCCTCCATAACTCTTTATTCGTGAAAAAAAATTATTTTTTCACTCAAAGAACAGTACCTTTTTACTTTCCATCCTTCTGCCTTTCTTTTTTCCTTAAAAAGCAATAAATAATTGTAATATTATCTACTTTTTTCATCATTTACATTGATTTTACATCTACTTCCTCTCCTCCTTACACATTTATCTTCATTCCCCCTCCTCCTTCCTTTTTTTCCTCTCCATGTTATCCGGCACCCCCTTCACCCATGCAATCACCCTTTTTCTCCCCTCTTTCTTGCACATTCTCTTCTCCTCCGAAAGCCATAACCTATTAGCGCCCTCCATACTTCCACATCTCCTTCTCGCTATTATCTCCTGGCTTCCTTTCTCTCCCTCCTCTCCATTCTCACACAAATATCGCGCTTCCTCCGTTGGCATATTCCATCCATTTTGTTCATAATACCTTGGACGTCTTATCATTTCCTCCTCTTCTGCCTTCTCCCTCTCTCGATGCTGTTCCTCTTAACAATCTCATACACCTTTCTTCCTTCATCGTGACTTCTCCTCAGTTAATCCGCATGCAGACCATTTTTTCGAAAATCCCTTCTCTCTAACCCTCCATCTTTCCATCTCCTCTCCTGTTTTCCTTCTATCAATACTCCCTCACTAGCCTACTTCCCCTCTCTTTCAGGAATTCTTCCTCATACTTACACGTGGATACCTGTCAGGATCCCTAAACTCGTCCTCCCCATCTCCCTCCTAATGATATAACTGGGTGTGCTTCTGTATAACCCCAGTGTCCATTTTATGTACCTTTCCTGTACTCTATTAACCTGCTCACTTTCCTTCCACCCCTATACCTCTACTCCATACAGTAGCACACTCATCACAAGCGAGTCGAACAAGTTCATCCTTCTTTCAAAGTGATCTGCAAACAACCTCTTTCCCACTCCCCACACCTGCCTCATCACAACATTTGCCCTCCTTACTCTCTCTTTTTTATATGACCATTCACATCCCTATTCCTCCTGGATAGAAAACCTAGGTCCACAAACTCTTTCTCCTCCTGCACAGCCACTCCCTTCCACTTCCAATCTCCTCCCTTATTCTCCCCACCTTGTCTCCTGAATACCATAACCTTAGACATTTCCACATTTACCTCTAATTGACTACTATCCAGGTATCTTCTCAACCTTTTCATCATCTCCTATAAGGCCTCCTCGCTTTTTGCCAATAAAACTATGTCATCTGCATATGCGAGTGACCAAATTCTAATCCTTCCCAACCTCACTTCCTCTAGCTACCTTTCCATGTCCGCGAATAAGATCGCGAAAGCGTTGGGCTGCCTTCGACTTTTTTAACTTCTCCATCTGTATCTCTATCTCCTCGTCATTCAAGGCCATCCCCCCTTCATCAATCGTTCTCCAACTTCCCTCATTTTTTTTTCGTTGGTCTGAGCCCTAAAATGACTCTCCAAAAAACTCTCTCTGCCCCTTGCATCTTATCTTATCACTTATTCTCCCTACGCTTTCTGAACCTATTAATTATCTTCCACATGTCCCCGTCGGACTTAACTTTTTTCAACTCCTCTTCCAGGTCATTCCTTCTCCCTTGCTCTTTCCTTTCACACACCATCGTAAACTCCTTCTTTATTTCTACGTACTCTTCTCTCTTCGCGGTACCCTCATTCTATTGTCTATACTTCTTTTTAACCCTTCTCTTCGTCCTTTTGCATTCTCTATCCCATCTCGGTTTCACCATACCTTTTTTCTTTTTTCTAAATGTTTTCTTTTGCACAGACCTCTTCACCTTCACTTTCAGATCTTCCCATATCTCTTCAACCAAATCCCCTTCCGAAACTTACTTCTCCTAACTGCTCCTGGTATTTCGCTATAGCTACACCGTTCATATTTCTCTCTCCCCTAATTAGAACTTCTTCTACTTGCCTTCTACCGCCTTCCCCTCTTATCCACAAGCCTAATGGCCGATGGTCCGAATCTATCCTCCATTCTACTCCGAATCTCTCCGTCTTCTCCCACCTTTGCATATTCATGACCACATAGCCTATAACTGATGCCTCCACCTTGCTTACATACGTGTACTCTCCATGTTCGTCTCCTGTTATCATACCATTTGCGACCGCTTACCCTCTATCAACCACCCAGTCTCTTAAGATATCCCCCTCCTTATTCACAATCACGTCCTTAGACCTCCTTTCGAAGCTTTTCACATCCACGTGGAGACCCTCTTCCCTCCCCATTCTCGCATTGGACCCTCCCGCTCCAGTACAACCATTCCCTCCTCTCTCTCACCCATAACTTCTTACATCCTACCTTCAATCCTCTCCATCCCTTCCCTATTGTACACAGTCACAAACTTGCACGTCACACCTCCTATCTTTACAGCCCTCATTTTCACACCCTGCCCTTCACCACGACCGTAAATATCTTCTTAAAAACCCTTTCTGATCCCCATTTTAATCTCCCCACTAGCCCTACCTTTCTTCTTTAACCTAACTTCCTTGGAAGCCTCGGTTCTATACTGCACTATTCCTTGCTCTCTACCCATGTTTCTACCAGTCAAACGACATCAAATCCCTGCACAAACCTCAAAAAGTCCCTATTTTTCTTTTTTATCCCTGCTATATTCGAAAAGAGCACCTTTATCACTCCACCGCCCTGCTGTCCTACGGAATAAGTCCCTCTGCACTTCTCTTAACACCCCTTTTCCCTCATCCCAAACCAGCATTTTCTCCTTCATTTTTATTTTCTGATATCCCACGTCCGCCGCTACCCCTTTACTCCTCTCTTCTAGCTCTGTCATTCACCAGTCTTTGATTTTCCCTCTCTTTCTAAGTCAGATCGTGATTGATGATCTTCTTATCCTCAATCTTTCTTTTACTTCGCTTCACCGCCAACTTATCTTGCCAGTTCTCAAACTACACCACCGTTCCTTCATTCCTCCTTTTCCCCTCCAGCCTCACTCGAGTCATATTGCCCTGAAAGTCCCCTCTACCTTGTAGGAGCGCTTCCACTCCCTTCCGTTCTTCTCCGCTTCTCAACTTACACCCTCTTATCACGATATTATTTGTTCTACCTCCCTTCTCTCTTCTCACTATTCTCAACTCCATTGCCCTCATTCTTTCTCCCGTCACACAGTGGTTCAAGATTCCAAAAAGCTGGCCAAAACCTCAAAATTCGAAGTTACCAGATGAGATAAATGTTCATTTATACTTGTGAAGGGAGTATTGGAGCATTATTTCGTAAAAGCAGAAGTCACTATATTCAAAACTGTCCTTGTGGCGAACAGTTGAACTTAACTCTTCTCCGAATTCACGCGGTTCAGTATGTTCATCGAGTTTCGAGCGTTCGACGAAAAACGTTGTTCTTCTGTGAGTTTGAGCGAGAAATAGACGAGGTGACACGGAGGATATTCCTGAGGGTACGAATAATCGTTACTTGCTTCCAGATTTGCATTTTGAACAAGTATATTTAGGATATTGAGAGGAGAATGTGCCCCTCCAACATTTCTTTTTTCATAAAATTTAGGAATATACTCAATTTTTCGATTTCTCTAAAAAAAGTTGGCCCGGGATACCCCCGTAGAAATGAGTGCGCTTTTTCTACAACCGCATGGGGGTGTTCACTAGGGTGCACAGTGGTTCAAAATCCCAAAAAGCTGGCCAATAATCAGAATATTGATATTTCACTTCGTTCGAGTACCTATATAAGGTTTTTGGGGTCAGTGATTTCGAAAATAAAGTCGAAAATTCAAAATTCAAAATAGCACACCCAAAATGGCGGATATTTACCTCTAAACAGTCGTTTTTTTATAAAAAATGTTTGCCATATCTGGTCCGTCATTATGAATTTTGGATTTTTCACTTCATTTCCGAAATCAGTGACCACAAAAACTACTTAATACTTATTTTTAAGTAAATTCATGGCAAAGTTGAGGAAATATCGGCCATTTTGTATTTTTGACTTTATTTTTGGAATCAGCGACGCCAAAAAACCCCTTAATACTCATTTTGAAGTGAATTCATGGCAAATTTGAGAAAATATCCGCCATTTTGAATTTCGGATTCTTGACTTCATTTACAAAATTAGAGACCCCAAAAACCCCTTAATGCTCATTTTCAAGTAAATGCATGTGGGATTTTAGGAAAATGTCCGCCTTTTTGGGTCTGCCGTTTTGAATTTTGTATTTGTGACTCCATTTTCGGCATTTCCGACTCCAAAAACCTTCTATGGGTACTCGAACGAAGTGAAATATCGAGATTCTGATTTTTGGCCAGCTTTTTGGAGTTTTGAACCACTGTGCGTCACCACCGTTTCCTTCTCGTATCCACGCTCTCCCAATTTATATAAATAGATAAATAAATAGATAAATAGATAAATGGATGGATGGATGGATGGATGGATGGATGGATGGATGGATGGATGGATGGATGGATGGATGGATGGATGGATGG
>WSXT02081836.1:0-11981 GCA_011762715.2 Neuroterus valhalla
GTCTGTAATCTGTGTACTCGATAACTTTCGAAAGAATGATCAGATTGGATTGCCCTTTGGCACACATTTTGAGGGACTAAAAAGACAAGCCAAGTTCGTTAACCAGCTATTTTGGATAACATTTTTTTTTAACTTTTTTTTCAAAGACTCAAAAATTGTAAGTACATTTTCTTGTAGAATTTAGAAAGTGAGACAATTTATCCTTATTATTTTTTTTTTTTTACAAAATTGTCAGAGTTGTCGCATTTTCAGAATTCAAAAATATAAAGGAAAATGAGAATTTTTAGCTAAATAGCGCAAGTTTGAAAAGAAAGTCAGAGAGAAAAAATGTTCCCCCTTGGAAGCCCTGCAAGATCGTGAATACAACTTTTTGAATTTCCTCAAAAAGCCGAAAATTCACATTTTGATCGAACAAAAAATAATGAAAAATAATCTGTGAACTCTATAACTGTCAAAAGTATGATGATATTCGATCGTGCTCTGGCACCCATTTTGAGGGATCAAAAAGGAAAGTCGATTTCGTTAACCAGCTATTTTTGATGAAAAATCAAAGAGTGGCAGCATTTTGAACATTTTTTCTGACTTTTCTTCCAAGACTCAAAAATTGTTAGTGCAATTTCTTGTAGCATGTAAAAAGTGAAACAATTTATCCTCACGCCTTTTTTTTGATAAAAACAAAATTGTGAAAGTTACGGTATTTTCAAAATTCAAAAATATAAAAAAAAATGGGGATTTTTAGGCAAAGAACGCAAGATTGAAAAAAAAGTCAGAGAGAAAAAATGTTTCCTCTTGGGAGCCCTGCAAGATCGTGAATACAACTTTTTAAATTTTCTCAAAAAGTCGAAAATTCGCATTTTGATCGCACAAAAAATAATGAAAAATAATCTGCGAACTCTATAACTTCCGAAAGAATGATCATATTCGATCGTGCTTTGGCAGCCATTTTCAGGGATCAAAAATAAAAGAGGAGGAGCATTTCGAAAAAGTTTTTGGTCTTTTTGCAAAATTCAAAAATTTAAGTACAATTTCTTGTAGCGTGTCAAAAGTGGAACAATTAATCCTCATCATTTTTTTCGATAAAAACAAAATTTTAAGAGTTATGGTCATTTCAAAATTCAAAAATATTGAAGAAAATAAGAATTTTTTGACAAATAACGAAAGATTGAGAAGTAACTGAGAGAGAAAAAATTATTCCTCTTGAGACCCCTATGAGATCGTGAATACAACTTTCTGAGTTTCCTCAAAAAACAGAAAATTCAAATTTTTGGTGCACAAAAAATAATCAAGAATAGAAAGATTTATTTTTTGGTCAAACTATGTAAGGTGCGTGCAAATATAAATGAACTAGAATAATTGTACACCAAAAAAAGATCTGCAAATTTGGTAAAATTAACTTTTTGATAGGACAAGCAGTTTTCTCTTCATTTATAAAAAACTTTACCAAAAATGAAAAAAAAATGAACTTTTGGACAATTGACACCAGCTTAGGAAAAAAAAACACAAGTTTTTTGCCAGGAAAATATCTTTGAATGTGTAATCAACTTCTTTAACAGGATATGTAGTTTTCATTTCAATCAGGAAAAATAACTATATAAATGAAATAATAAAATTTCTGAAAAAACGACTGAGGCTAACACCGAAGATTGATAGAGAAAATTTGTTCACCCGAAAAATATCTGTGGATTTATTATAATTTTTCCCATTGGACGCGTAGTTTTTGTTTCAATCGTAAAAAATAAAATTAAAAATTAATGTATGGAATTTCTAGAAAAACTACAGAAAATATGAAAAGAATCAGGCAGCAAAACTTCTTTACCGTTTTGGACAAACTTTGATCGAGTGCGCAGCACGAGATACACGGTGAGAATGTATTCGGTAAAGCCGGAGAAGCTTTAACAAAAGGGAATAGACACTCATGAAATTAAAGTAGTCGACAATCCCCTTTTTGAGTTTCACAAGCTCTTTATAAAACTGTAGGCAGGTACAAAGGTCGAGCGCAGAGCGCGAAGTGAGATTACCATCGAGCGCGAAGCGCAAGATCCGAAGGACGCGCGCCCTGGGCACGCCCAAACTTGCGAGTAAAGCGCGTGATGAGAATGTGCCCGCGAAGCGGGCAGATTTTTTCATTTAAAATTCGTGTTCTGCAGGTCATGTTTGATTTATTCCGAAAATGTATTCTCAAAATTTCCAAATGCATTCTTGAAATTATATCAGTGCAATGTAAGAACTCAATTATATTCAGATTTCTGTTTCTATTCTTAAGAAGCTTACTTTCACGATACATTTGTTTACTCTTTCTGTGATCTCATTCTGTCGATCAAGACTTGTTTTCTGTATTGATGTAGGTCTTGCGGTCAGACCACAATCTTGTCTAGTCTAAGGGTATTTTCCCCTATCAGCAATGCGTTTTTACTACCATTTGTAAGTCGATATATCCAAAGCTATCATTTTCATCAAAGATCGAGAATCTCTTTCCGATTGAGAGGGGTGATGTGTTCGTAATTGATCGAAGCCATCCTGTTCGAAAGTGAAAGGGAGTATAAGTTTGGCTATAGTCTAGCAGGTAATATACACCATTATTACCATCCAAGATAATTTATCAGGAGAAATTATCCTAATCAATTATTTTGCGACTAAGAAAAAATTGTTTTTTTTTTCAAAGTCGGGATAGGAGATAAGGAGAATATACTTAATAATGAGTGGGGCATATATATGTATATATTTTATAATGCAATCGACCCTGGACCTACAGCACCCTATCAGCAATATTTAATCTCTGAACCACGTGCAATCGTGCATCCCTTGTAATCTTGCACGCCAGGTATGCTAATGCAAGTATTTGCATTTTCAACTTTTCTAGAAAAGTTTCATTTGATGAACAAACTCGATTAAGGAAGTATACCGAAAGGAGTGACTGGTTTGCAATCACCAAACACAAATTGGAATATTTGAACAGTTTCTAGCAATTTTAAAGTCATATAAGCGAGCATATGAGGGTTAGTTAATGAGGTTTGTGACTCCAAACTCGGAATGGAATAATTCCGATTGGAAATGATGATTTACGACCTCTTTAAACCGTAAGTTGTGAGATATTTTACAATCAAGGACCCGCATCCCAGTACGGTTTCCATGTGCATGATGGTGGTTGCAATAGACGTCTACACTCATAACTATTGTTAACCAGGTTAAAAAATTACCGGTGTTAATCTGGCATTCTCTATACAAACGGTACTTATATTTGCTGATTTGCATCAGCGACAGCTGCCGCTTTATGGATGCAAGCGACCTCCCGTGCTCACTCCTGTATTATCGACGGAGGAGTGTCAACTACCTGCCGTGGAGTATACAGAAGCTCTTGGAAGGGTATCCTTTCTTTTTGTCGTTCCATGTACCGATAAATATCTGCACCCTTGCTTGGCTGAAAGAAGGCCTGTATAAACACATACTATCTCGACGATATGTGTACACATGCAATTACAGAACCACAACAATCATAGAAGCACCATACATGTATAAATCTCAATACATGTATATGGATATGAACATAAGCATACAGAATGTATAGATTCTACCATGTACAATACTCTATGCCCTATGGTACATATCGCGACTTTACGATTCCAAGTTTTCAACCCACATGTCAGTAGTGCAGTGAACTTGCATATCTTGAGTCGAGTATCGACTACCGATAGAGAAGTGATCAAGTGACTAGGAATACATGTACGTTTTCTATGCTCCATGTGTCTTCAGAGAAAGCATTCATTGCATCGAGGAGTTTCTGAATGAAATGCAACCACAGCTGCTTCCGAGACGGAGAAGTATGTTTTTAATTAAGGGCTTGCGTGAAGAGTGAACGGAAGCTGTCTTTATGATGCTTGAAAGAGTTGCGAGGAAGAGAGAAATTAGGTCACTTGACTCCCTCAGGAAGTTGCTAAACATAATTACGTCTTACGTTACCTCTTGTGTGAACCCTTTTTTCAGGGCAATTTTTTCGTCCGGAAATACATATAACTGAATTAATGTCTGAATTGAGCATTAGACTTTATATCCATCAAACTTTCTCATTTTTCTCAGATGTCTCTTTGAATGACCCTTTCATTTTGTTTTTATTTGTACAATTAAATTTTTTGTAGAAAGATTACAAAATTGTAGATGCCAATCTACTGAGTGCATTACGAGACGGGGAGTTACAGCCTTTTATCTTCAATTAAGTGTGGCTAAGTAGAGCTAACGACGAAACACTTCCTGCTTGTGTCTATAGTATTTAGAAGAGGTGATTGCTATTGTCATCAAATGAACTCCTCTTTCAATAAAGAATGACCTCGACGTCCTGCCCTTCGTTCCCATTGGCACAAGCCTCTCGTGTGTTCACGAAATGAAGAATCGCGAATGCCACTAATTGTCTTGATTCAGGTCGAGTCTATCGACTATTATCAGCTGACTTGTTAATCTTTCATATACCGGTTGGTTATAATCACCGTTCAATGATACAGATTTAGCCTCCATCAGATTAACTATTAAAACCTTCAAGATTTACTTATCAGTATCACGAGATCTGGTATCCTGACTATGGTCTAGAAGTAATTGGTTAATCAAGCTCTTACTCAATATTCAATTAACCCTATTAATTTTAATTTTATACCAGTTTCTTAGTACACTCGATCGAGCAGTGATGATCACTGGACACATATGAATGATCATTCATATGATTTGAAATTCTGCCAAAATAATGAGAGTAATATACTCTCCTTTTGTGCTCTGGTCAAAATTGCCTTGTCCAGGTCCATAGTTGTAGAGGTTATCGTCTCATCTCAGTTTTCCTGTCATGTCAGCATGCTGAGGAATGCCGATCTGATAGGGCGTTATTGTCTCTCCTCTCAAGCCTCTACTTGATATACATACGTACTTGCGATCTTTGTATGGGCTCCTTTATGCAACAATGGACCCCAAACTGATGATTAAATTTGGCTGACGAAGAAGGTCAATCTAATTTTTCTCCATGAGTTGCAAAATCGCCGTAATCATATTATCAGCACATATCTTTTGACTTAAAACTTTATGATGGTACCAAAGCCACGAAACGTGTCAGTATAACCGAAAATATAAAGCAGCCGGTAGTTCTTTTTTCGATAGGGAGGCGATACGCTCAATTTCTTATGGCCAATGAAACTGATGGCGTTTCTTAACTTACTGCCCTCATAAGCTATAAACGCCTTTTCCAGTTACGCACTAACGAAGCCCCTTACTTTTGCGTCATAATGCTTGCATTCAGTACTCCCTGAACTCCCCTCGAAGATCATTTTGCGCAGTAGCATATCCCGATCGTTTTCTAACCCCTCGCGCATTTTAAGACTGACGCTAATACTCTTGAGTGTCGATCCACCAATCACGATTTTCCACACTGACAAAAGATCATTTTTCATTATTCTTTCTTTTCTTCGCATTGTTATACACTGGAAGCCCCGGAGATTCTTTTCGTAAAGCAAATACTACATTTTTTCTGAAATTTATTTCCTGTACGAATTATTCTGTCAATGGCACGCCAATCCATAAACTAAAGATTGGGATGTAAAAAATTGAAACGCATTCATCCAACATTATACTTTATGTCACGAAAAGAAATTTCCATCAAGCTTGAACACTTTTTTTTCAACAGAGGAAATTGAACATTCCTCTCGGTTTTAATTACTATCTTTTATGCGCAAAAAAAGTTGTCATAACCTTCAAGTACAGGCTTCATTCCAATGGAATGTTTTGCAATTATTGTACCCTGCAATCATCGGAAATCGATACAAGACCCTGACTTTCTACACTTCGAATGAATCACCAAATTGGGATGAACATGGCTTTTAATTTCGCTTCGAGTGCCAGCGATGATGGAAAAAATTATATCCAAGGTTGAAAACAACCTCAAAATGTGCTGGTGGTTTCAGTAATCATTCAAAATTAAAAAACCTCCTATCTACACTCAGAAGCTTATAGTCAATTCCGACTCTCTTTGAATTGAATTTGATATTTAAAAAAAATATATATCAGCGAGGAGGACAGTGGTAGTTGTTTTTTGATAAGACCCAGATAAGGACGATATAGTTGAGCGCGAGGTATAAAGGGAAGGAAGTTTATTGGTCTGCGGCTGGTCGTTTGTACTGAATGGCGAGTCTTAAAATGGAAGAAGGTAAGGAACCAACGTAATCTTGTTTTTCTTTCTTCTTTTTTACCTTTTTTCGGACCCATCGGGGGCCTCTTGGAACTCGATGGGCTGGTGCGCCAGGGACTGGTCCGCGATCTACCGTAGCCGCATTCCTCCTCATCCCTTCCTCCTCTTACCCTTCTTTACTTACCCCACCTCATCTTACCTTGACGCCTTTCCTGTGCTTCTACCTTCGTCATCCCTCGTATCAAATCCCCCTTTCTCAATCGTCATGCTTCTCACCCTTTCGCGATGGCCTCTCCGCTCTAATTTCTTTTTTTCCAGACATTACCTCGAACAAAAGAGGACCGGACCACGTAACGATGCGCTACTGAATTCTTAAAGGCAGTATTACAAGTGTGTGTGTTGGTGTGGAGTGTGTGTATGTGTTTGTGGGTGAAAGCAAAACCTGTTATGGGATATGTGGGGCCCCTGATAGGTTAATTTGAGGTATAGCATTAATTCTTCACGCCAGATCATTTCACCGACTTTATAGGCTATGGTTCCATCCTGTAACCTACTCATTCTATAGAATTTTCCTGATGAAAGAAAAAGAGTACAAATTGATTGCTGATAATGCTGGTATCGTCAATGATCAGCAGTAATGCGTGTTCTTTGAATCAGTCGGCTCGTGCGAGTTCTATAGACAATTGAACAGGAGGATTCATTAAACCCTTTCGAAGAACGCTTGATATCTGGGCGTGATAATCTGATGGGGTTCTTCTGATCAGATGCTACGCCACTGACCGCGAGGTGTCCCAAATCTCGAGTGAAGATCGTGACCGCCATTTGCCTGTCTCGCACGTTCTAAGACTGCTCTGTTCGAGTGCAGTCAGTAGAGGGATTCCCGTACTGTTTTATCGGGTTAATAAAAAAGAGAGAACTGAGTGGATCTTCGAGCTGGCAACCTTATCAAGATTCACGTAGAAGCGTAATACTCATCCACGTAGGTGGCTCGCAGATTTCCACCTCGTAAACTAAAGAAGAAACTCTAATTGATACGTATCATCTGAATAGCATAGTCATAACTAATGTTCCTAGTGGAAAGAAAATTGACTTCCACTGCTACTAGGATTCTGCTCATATTCCATGAAACGATTAAATTCCTTCTGTCATAGGATTGTCTCTGAGAATCTGAAACAATGTAGACATTGAAGATCTGGGTGGGTAGGTGTGCCAAGAACGAACCCATACTGACATCAGGAGCATTGTTCTCAGACAGTGAGAGTGTGACATGTTTCACCACTTTAGATACAACTAATGTTCTGCTGAAAAGCAGAAGAAGGTCACGTTTCACAATTTCAAGTGTAATAAAGGCACCAAATTATGATGACGAAATCATGCACATTCGGTCAATTCATAGAGAGAAATCAAGAACTCTTTCTGGAATCGAAGCCATTTATCTTATGCATTTAGCAATGTCTTCTTCTAACCACTAACAATGTCCGCATGTTTTTTTTTTAATGATGCGTTCATGAAGTAGTTATGCAAATGTTTCACACTCTGAAGATGAGTAATGCTCTACTAAAGCGTAGAGGAAGGGCTGGCCCTTCAATCATCGATTGATTCTAAGTAACCAGCAAACATGTCTGATGCAACATCGACTACAATCTTTTACATTTAGAAGTTTATATTCCTTCAGGATAACCTATGCCCCTCAACTCATTCTAAATATACAACAACAATAAAAGATCAATGAATTAGAATCAGATGGAACCTTTCTCGGACAGTCGGAGCTTATGATCAATAAAAATAAAGATGTATACTTGCTACGTACATGCATACATAGTTTATGAAGACATAAGTATATGCTGTACTTACCCATGGTATAACCCATGTTTCCGGGAATAATGTGCTCATAAAGTAATTCTGCAACATGTTTTATTACTCTAAAGATAACCAATGCTCTACTGGTAGCAGAAGGTCACTTGTTGCAAAAATAGACACTACTATACGACGATACCCATTAATTATTTCTAAACATTCAACTATGCCTGTTCCAAAATCATCGATAATGAAAATCACCCTTTCCATATCTATGAACATTTCATTATCTTCTCTCAAAGATGTTGACAAGGAGATGTTGACATCAGGTTCGATGAACCTGATGAACCTTTCCTAGAAAGCTGAAGCTTACATCTTCTGTAAATATGGAAGCGCTTGATACGTACGTTCAACTTGAATCTTTTACTGGCCATGAATGCTGCTCTCGTATGATGTGGATTACTTCTAATAAGGTCGAAGCCATCAAATCAGAAATTCATTGATGGACTCTTATCAGACAAGGAAAAGGACTTTGAATCCGCTTCAGGCATCTGGTAAGGGGATAATTTAGGTTTGCACGGCGGCTCAACTGCCGCAACCATGAATTACTCGCGCTTTCTTGATATCTCGGTTCATGGCGAAAGTAGTATCGAGGTTTGACGGCTGACGGTAAGCCGTCTTGTCGGTCTTGCCGAAGAAGAAAGGGCCGCGAAAGAGCGGCCCTCGAGGGCACTTTGCATAGCGATGCTCAGCCTCATCGGCTATGGCGGACCTCCCACGGGACAACCGGCTTTGGCGTCGCGACTCTACCTTCTTCTTTGCGCGTCTTTGGCATTCGCATCCTTAACCTTCTTCTCCTTCTGCAACCTTCAACCTAACCGATCTCCCGATCTTGCAACCAGCCGCAATCCCAGATCGAAAATGATACCCCTTAAAAGAAAGCCTAAAAAATGGGAGATTATTCTTATATTATCACTTCTAATAGGCATTGTTATGGTTTCTATAATCAACAATATTATTTTCAGAATAAGAGTTAACGTGACCCGATCATGATAGAATCGTATAGGAATTTCAAGGTGAGATCGAATTCAAGTATTGAAACCTGAGTACAGCTTCAGGCTCGATAGATATAATATGTGTGCCCTTAACACACACATTTACTATTAGTTCCTTCACAATAATTGGATTTGAACAAGTAGCTAAATTACATACATAGGTACTAATGCGTATCATAAACTTGATATAATATCCCACTTAAAAATACTATTTAAGTGCAAACGAACATTAGGCAGAAAGGTACTTAATTTTTTTATTAAAACTTTGCTCTTGGTGCAAATTCCGTTTTTTTAACACAATCACTTTGAAATATATCTTTTCCTTCGTGGTCTGGGACCCAGCGAATGGGATTATTCCGAAATCGCATCAAAGCACCTATAGGATCGTGACCCTTCAGCGGGTTCAAAACAATGGGGATTAAGAGATCGGCATTGTGTTTGCAGAAATAATAAAGCAGAGAGGACTAAAACACTCATGCGATAATGGAGAAACGTAAGGAGCTTTGAAAAACACACGTATGCACCATTGTTAAACTTCCATTGCATTTTGGAGCCCCATACAAAACGAGGGCGTAGAAAAAAAATACGCTAATGGAATAATTACAATTAGAGTATTAAAAAAACAACTTGGTTAAATCAGAAAAGATTTTTTGGTTTATTTTTGCATTTCCTGACTACTTCCAACTACTGTCTTAAGTACACTAAGCAATATATAAATTTGATTCAGTTTTAATTTTAAGTATTACCCTATTTGTAAATTATAATTTTTTGTTACAGCGGAATCTGATATGTCTACCTTTGCGTTGAGGAAGGAACATTTTAAATCTTGGAACAAACCTGTGACCTCGCTGTTTACATCAGACACAAGGCCAAAAGCCTTAAAAGAATTATACGAGGCCGCGGCCATAGTAGCTGTAAAAAGTTTGGATTCTCTGAGAAGAGATCAAGATGGCAGTTCTATGGACATGTTCCTATGTACCCCTGTCCTTGGCAAGAGAAGGCGAGATCAAAGTCTCGACATTGAATCTAGAGTCGTAAGTATATCAACTTTACTAACCTACTAAAGTTAAATCGAGACCGAATGAACTCCAAGTTAGATCAACTCTCGTTGATTGAATTTCAAAAAACAGAATGGTCAATTGTGTAATTGTTACAAAGAGTTGAAGCGAGTCGTAAATCAATCATCTGGCGATTCTTTAAAAAATGTGTAGAGTCATTAGCACTCGTAAATTCCAAGGGAAAAAATTTCCACGTGGAATGGATGAATTAGTCAATAATGGGGTTACGGTTCGCTACATCAAATAATACACCTGTTCAGGTATAGGACTTCGTGCCGCGAGTGTCTCGCAGAGGATTAGGTTTGGCAAATCCGGTTCAGGGACGCTCTTTCGCTTTGAATTTTTAAGGACTGTCCCAACGGACAGTCGATCTGTTCAGACGAACAGGTTGAATGGGAGATACCATGGGATGCTGTAGGTGTAGACTGTAGAATGCAGATGGAGATATAAATTGAGCGGCACCCGGTGGTCTCTTCGCTCCTGGTCAAGATTCAAGAAATCAGTTTCAGGAATATCTCATCCGAGGAGAATGATTCCATTCACACGTCGACTCTCTTCTTATATTCTCATCTCGAGGCGCTGAGACTAATTGTGGATCATCCTCACGAATTTTTTATATCAATCCAATAACCCAGTCTTTAGTATGAACTGAAGAAAAAGCTTTCAATCTCATTAACGGACATATTTTCACAAATGCTTTCCTCTTTTGAAATATGATGCAGGTCCTTCTTTTCTAAAAGTCCTATTGCTTGATTCACCTTTATGATAGAAAAGCATGACAATGGAGTCGGAACCTATTACGCTGATTAGAGAAACGCCCAAAGTTACCCCAATGACCCAGTGTCTATTACAAATTGGAAATCTCCCATCTGATGGATTAATCCGGAACCTATTTTATCCCTTTGAAATGGATAGCTCAGGGGCTTTATTGCTATTGCGTACCCTCTAATTCTGATAAAATTGACTGCCGTGTTGACAAACACTAGTGACTCAGAATTTATCTCGGCATCCCACAAATGAAAGAATAAACATCCCTCGCTTGGTACACCTTGTGGTCTGGCAACGCTGGAAATTCCACCCACTCTGTTCTGAGGTTTCTCTCGGGGCCCGTAAGGACTCTCAAAGTGTGCGATGTAGATACGGAGATACGAAACTCAGATTATAACGGGTGATTGAAAATTTTGCGATTCGAAAATACGTTCTTCCAAAAACACTTGGGAGTTTGTCGAATTCTCTTTTGCATAATTCACTGTTATTCTTTGTTTCATTGTTTTTCCTTTTATTGTTCTTCGTTTTATTGTTATTCGTTTTGCAACCAGTCACAATATGCTGTATTCACAGTTTAGTGACAGATTCCGGAAAGCACGTAAACGAGAGAAATTTATAGTTAGGTTTGACTTTACAAGATGTAAAGGCAGTGACTTTTATGGATGTTATACCGGCTCGTAATTTATACATCTTACGGTTCCTGGAGTCAGATTTCATATTTCATATTCCATTCATAGGGAAGCAGGTGGTACAAAAGAAAAAGGTTTTAAAGAATCTTTACACTGTCGAAAAATACACTGTGGTGACAACTGTTACATACTTAGGATAACATATCAATAAATGATGGAGAATATTTTAATTTATTAAAAAATTACCAGAAAATTGTACTGCCAATTTGCAGTTGTAATTTTCTGTCAACCAAATCCAGATTCGGGTGGTCTCGTGCCAAGCAGTAGGAGATAATTCGCTATTGGCAAAGAAAACATCCACCGCGGGCAAAGCGGCGCTGCTGTATCAAAACAAACATGGCTGCCTATGGGATTCGGCATGCATATGATATTAGCATTAGTATTTAGTGATGTCTTTGCGGTTATTTTTTGAAAGACATCGGTATTTTTATTGACCCAGTGTAAACATTGTTAAAGA
>WSXT02081847.1:0-11981 GCA_011762715.2 Neuroterus valhalla
ACGTGGACATTTTATAAATTCCGTGAAAGTCAATTTTCACATAAAACCAATACCTTCTCATTATGATGAGAATGTAATAACAATAGTAATGAAGAGAAATATATGCAAGTAACTCAACTGGAAAAGAGGCAAAGAAAAGAGATATTCACAATTTCAATGAAAATTTCTAAAATGTTTGACTTCCCGAAATCCATCTACATTAATCCACTTTTTTGCATCGTTTCCTTTCAAAATGGCAAACATAAACTATTTTCTAATCACTACACCTTTGAATAAAAATGATTGCGCATTTTGACGTTCTGATAAAGTTTCATCATCAGCGGGGTAACATACTTTGAACGATATTGAATGTTTTCCTTGTATCGCAGCACAGTGGGGCAAAATGACAAACAAACCAAAATTTAATTCAAGTACGGCTACAATTTTAAACTTTTTCAAATTTGATTTATATTCAAAATAGATCCAACATTATTCGTGAAAGATTATTTGATGTGTGTAATAGATTAATGAACATTAGCAAAGCATAACTTATGAGTTCATTATTGATGAATTATTCGTTACTAAAAATAGTATTGTCATGAACATCAGAAGGTAATTTTTGAATGATTTTGGATATTCATTGAGTGACTCTCGTATTCAATTCAATGTGAAGTAATATGCAAATAGGAAAAATAAAAATGAATATATTCTTTATTTTTATACACAAATTGCATAGAAAAATGCACAAAATTCAGCAATTTTTCAGTGTTTGAGGTACTTTTTTCTGAAGAAGTGCTTTGTCTGCCTTGGCAGTGATGCATTGGTAGACTATTTTGTTATTTTATGGCAAAATACGTTTCGAAAAAAAGTACCTTAATCACTAAAAAATTGTTCGAACCGAGCATTTGTTCATGAACTTTGTTCATAACGATCACAGTTGCCATGAAATGGCAAATATAGGTAACTGAGTTATCACTAGCGTACCCAAAAAAATAGGACGAGAAAAAGGAACTAGAACTCCCAAAAATTGTTCGGAAGCGCATTTGTTTGTGAAATTTCCTTCAAAAGAATCACAGAATTGCCATAAAATGATAAAATTACGATAATGATTTACTATTACATTACTGCCGCGTTGCACCGTGGTGTGAAATGAAAAAACGGGGCTTAAAATGTATTGTAGGCCGCAATTCATGATTAATTTTAGATTTTTTTTTGATTCAGCGTTCAATTTCGAAGAGAATTATGGGAGCTGATTTTTGAAATAATATTTATTAAAACTTTTATCATTTTGCAAAAAGGGAAAAATGTCCGTTCCGACGGTTTCATTCTTCATCTCCTTGAAAAAGAATTTCCTCCGCCTAATATCACTTGAATCTGATGCACAAGGATGTATATGAATAAAAAGAGATTGTTGACCTAATAGGTCAAGTGTTATAAACAAATTGAATCAACGAATAGCCAAAACCTTTGATTGTTCGTTCGCAAAATATAATTTCGCCTTAAAATTGCTTGCCTTTGACGTAAAAATGACACTTAATCATTAAAATTTGTCCCCTGATATTTGTTTATACATTTTTTCAATAAATTATATAAACGAATGCCTATAATTATTTCCTACTTCGTCCGTACAAACTATCTTTCTCACTGATTTAAATTATTGAACATTTGTCAACTGATGTTTTTTTATAATTTTTCCTAAAAACTATGTAAACAAATGCATATTATTGCCATTTTTGGTCAAGAAAATTCGTTTTTTCTTCGTATTCTGTATGAACTAGCTGTCGGTTATTTTAATATAAAGAAATTTTTCAACAAATTAGTGACATTCACGTGCACAAATTGCCTAAACAATATATGAGAAATATTGAATGATAAACTTGTATCACTTAGGAACATGGCCAATTATGTTTGGAAACAATTAGAAGAAAACAACATTTTTTTAATCGATTGTGAAAATAAACATTTTTTATGCAATTTATTTTTTGAAATTATAAATAAATACTGATTTACAACTCTTATCCCATTAAAATCATTGACAAGATAGTTTTTTTGAATAAGCTTTTGAATAATTTGTTCTAGAAAATATAAACAAATATAAAGTGACAAATTTTCGTGATCAAGCATTTTAACGGCAAAGGCAAGCAATTTTGACGAACAATCATACTGTGGAAGCTGTTATCCATGCTTTTGGATATTTGTTTAGATAATTTGCTTATAACAAGGAACTTAACAATTGAACCAATTTTGTCTCCATTCATTCAACAGGAATGTTCAAGTGAACCAAATTCTAAAAATCGGCTCAAACGATTCTCTTCAAAATTGAACGTTGAATTTTAAGAGAAGTCGGTAATGAATTGCGCCCTACAATTAATTTTGAGCCACTTTTTTTCTTTTTACCCCTCTGTGCGTTCCAAAAATATGTACCTCCGGCTCTCATAAACTGCAGACTGGCCGTTGTTTATAAAATTCAAAAATAACAATTTTAATCTAATAATCACTTTTTGGTTCCTAATGTTTGTACAATGACCTGAAATTAGATCAAGAAACAAAAATAACTTAATGAATCTGTGAGATCATTAAAAAATTACCTACTATCTTTCATAATAACACAATTGTTACTAACTTATTATTCATTGATAATGAACTTTCAAATCATGCTTCTTTGATGTTAATTCGTCGATTGCATGCTTAATAACAATCATTTAGCATTTATTCCGTGTTAATAAAGTAAAAATATCTGGAATTGTACAAATTGATGCAACTTTTTGTTCAAAGAAGATAAAATATATTATGCAATTACATGTTCGTTTCTGGAGTCGCCGGAAGGTGGCAGCACTGACAGGACCCTTTTATCTCCTGAATTTTCCTCGGCATTTATTCGTACTTTTAGATGAAACACATGAGAATAATTTATTCTTTAAAGTATATAGCCAGACTGATATAGGTAATTCCTAAACAAATTATGTAACTTTTAACATTTCATCCACTGTAAAAGAATCAACTTTTGTATTAAATTGTATGAAATATTATTATGAAAATAGAAACAGTTTACTCCATAATATTAACTACATACCCTTGTTCTAATTTATCCCATAAACTTCTTTTTCTGAAATTCCATCTTTTCAAGTATTCAAAGCAAGAGGCGGTTATAATAAATGCAAATTTATTGATGAAAATTGTTATAAATCATTGGGAAGAAATAATTATTATGGACTTTAATTGCATGTTTTGTTTTTTGTTCTTATATTTCTTGAATCATGAAAATGAGCACAGAAAAATACAGAACTAAACGCGGAAGATCAGTGCATTCTTTTTTATACTCTATTGCATATTTTTATACCTTATGAAAAAAAACTGAAATATAAATTCTTTAGCAAATAGATTCGGAATGAAATTTATATTTTTTTTATATTTATTTCTCTGAATGTTTCGTACATAGAAATGATAGATTAACTATTTTCCAATTGTTTGAACAAATACAATTTGTTCCAAAGATTATTATTTCAAAAATATTTTCAAAATTTTATATTTTGGATTAAAAGTTATATTGAATGATTCCGAGCAGTAGTGAATTTTCCCAAACACTTCATGTTATTGTTCTTTTAATTAAATTATTTAGGTACATTACTTTTCAAATTTAATGCAAATGGGGTATAGATGATTTACAATATAATTTATTCAAACATTCATTGTTCTATAAATATTTTTGAAAATGTATTTTATGAATCAAACATAATTTAAATAAGTGAGTTTGAGTAACTGTATGAATTTATGAATATGTGTGCTGTGAACAGCGAAATTCCAAATGATTGTAGATAAGCGATTATCGTCCTAATCTACAAGGGAAAGGGTGATGAAAGCGACTGTAATAATTATATACTTCTGTGTCCCCACAAAAGTTCAGCTTCATATTTATAAATGAGTTCAGATGCTTGAATGAAATATAATCTAAATTACTTTTATATGTAGTCCAATTACAACTCTGATGGAAAAATATTGTTTATTGGCCAAGGACAATGTTTTTCTCTTGATATCTCAAAAATGTTGTCTATCATTTTTTGCTTTGATGCTGATTCTTCGTTCAACACTGCATGTGTAAATTAAAGAAAAAAAATACAAAAATAGTCTTGTAATTAATAGTATAAGTCAAAAACGAAACTCAGCGACATGTTTAAATGTTAAAACGAGTAAGAAAATGTAGAACAGCAGTCTTTTGAAATCTGAATCATATTTGCGTCAGTGAATGTGCTATTTTGATAATATAATTATGATGAAGATTGTGAAGAAATAAAGAATGCAATAATAATAATAATACTTTTATCATTTCAATGTCATTATGACATTCATGACTCGTTTGATAATGCATCAAAAAAGACGCAAACCATTTATACTCAATTTGAAGGATATTTGAATAGGAAAAAAAACAATAAATAACTGTCTAAACAATAACCCGAAGCTTTTGGCAAAATTCAATTCCCCTTAGAATCATTCATTCTTTTTATTCAGCAAATACGATTCGGGGAATATATTTTTTGAATGAATATTGAAATAAATTATATTCGTTTAAACAATAGAGAGATGGTAAATATATTCTCTCTATACAAAATGTAGTCGAAAAGAAATTATTTCAATTCTATTCCGTTCAATTTTTTTGAAGTTATCAAAAAAAAGCTGCTCGAGCAAACAAAAAAAAATTGATTAAACGAATGGAAATTTGTTGAACATTATAAGAAATGTATCAAGATTATACAATTATTCAACAGAAAGAAGCATAGGAAATCAATTTTATGGAAAACTGGACATCTCAAGCTTATTTTTTAGAAATTATAAAAAAAAATTGTTTTAATAATAACATAATGTTTTTGGAAAATTAAATGCTTCACACAATGAGAAACTATTACACTTCAATCAATAAATATAATTATTTTTTACATTTTCTGGGGATGAATAATTGTTTAAATAAGTAATATTTGTTTCAACAATTAAAAATTTTTTTTAAGTTATGGGAAATATTCAAGTTGTAATTAGTAATTATTTGTATAAAAAAGACGACAGAAGTTACTAGAAAATAACATTAATGCGTAAAAATGTATTTCTTCTATTTTCTGGGTCACATTTTAGGCGCCCCCCCCCCCCCCTCCTAGAAAAAATTTTCTGCGTTCGCCCCTGTTTGGTATCGTTTCATTTTGTAAATACAAATAATTTTTGTCGTCGATAGATGAAATACAACACAAAATGTGCATTCCGAAATTCGAATGATATTCAGTACTTTTAAAATCCAAATAATTTGCAAAAATAATTATATCTGCAACGAATATCCCCCAATACTGCCAATACCATCCCTACGTAAACCTTCTCTTCAACCAGTTCAAGCTGCTCTATAGTCGATAAAGAAGCTGTACTTCCATGCCATATGTCAACCATGCAGGAATTTTGTATGAACCTCCCTTCATTTAATAAGTTTGATCACATCTCACAAATAGCGAGAATTTCTAAAAAATAATAAATAAAGAAATGTTGAATAAACATAAAAATGACTAAAAGTGTCGACAAAGTAGGGACTTAACAGCTGAAGATAAGCACTACAGTCGGTAAAAAGTAAAATGGAGTATACCATCAGATTTTCTATTAATAGTTCACCCCATTTTTGCTTTCGAACGAGAGGTCGCTGCGGTCGCTCGACTTTCCTTCTACCCCTACATTCAACTTGAATTCAACATTGACCGTCGTTTGGTTCGGGTTCGCGCAAACGTCAAATCGTCAACATGACAGGATCTCGTGAATTTCCTTTACATTTATCGCGAAATCACCGCGAGTCAACTGGACAATTGAAAGACAGAATGTAAATTTTTTCCGCTCAAATAAACTTTCGGGAAAATCGAGAAAATGAGTATTTCCCAGGATAGCGCTGCCACTATTGTGTGCAGGGAGGTCTTCGACGAGACTTCGCATCCGTCAAACGAAGGTGCGTTAATAAATATTTCTAATTGTTTAAATGAATATTTGCCCATTCCAGCCGCTTCTGCAAACTTATTTTTAAATCTCCCAAAAGGTAATAAATCCCTAAGTTAACCTTCAAGAATCTCTAGAGAACCGTTTAGACTTTTAAACTATAATAATGGACCAATTGAGGGATAGAGATAATTTAAATTTCTATTATTTTTCTTAATATTATTTGAATTTACATTATTCGAACAAATGATCGATGATTATGGATTAGCAGAAGAATTTAGGAGTCTTTCCTCCCTAATTTGCCGCTTCACGACCCTCCTTGAATTATTCCATCCCTCATCAGATCAATACTCAAAATTGTATTCATCCCCAAAAATGAGGAAATATTCTCCAAACAGCTTCAATAATCTTTCCTATTAACTTTTTTCTAAGAATTTGAATAATTGCATTTAAGGGCGCTACCACGAAAAAAAGTGATGTAAAGGTCACGTCCTTCAGCACAAGCTGGGTCTGACGTGGTTAGAAGTTCGAAGCTCGAGATCATATTAGCGAATTATCGCGAATTGCGTTAGCGAAAATGGTTGTTAAAAAAAGTGTTGTTTTCATCAGCTGGTAATACACATCACACTTTTTGTGCTTTGCATCAGCATTATTTTCGTCCCAGATGAGTACACGATAGATAGATATCAGAATCAACTTTTCGAAGATTAAATAAGCGTTACTTTTTTAACGTCACTCACTATAATGAACGAATCGTTATTTATAGTCTTTTTTATTCAGGTCGACAAAGAGCTGATAAGTCTGTTGGTTCGCACTCGTTATTTTATATATACATATATGTACCATTTTTTTCCACCTAAGAATATCTGCTTTGTAATTTTTTAGCAGAGGAAAAAATGAAAATCCGTTGAAGGGTGGCGTCTGAAAGACGACCTACTTTTTCATCGAACCTCTGGATACGGAAGTCGGATATATCGGTTATTGACACGGGAATGAAGTAGAAAATAACAGATGCTAATAATAATATTTCAGATTTTAAATTCATTTTCCATACCTGCAATTTAACTGAATGTAACACTTTCTATTTGTAAAAGATGCTATTGGTGTGAAAATAATGTTTAATTCAGAAACAATAATAAAGAATGATTTACATTATTTACAAAACAGTCAATTTTTATCTCTCTTCCTAACATCACTCTGATAAGGAAAATAGTTTTATCTCAATAATTCCAGACAAGGGTGAGATGATATTCCTCATTTATAATGTAATCTTGACACATGTAAATGTAAAAATCAGACTTTTCCTGATTCCTACACACTGGAGGAGTCAAAGGAGCTCCGCTGATATGGTGGTATTTATCGCCTATTATTTTCGTCTAGCAGATAACGCGCATTGCTCTAGAAGTTTTTTAAACATCGCTCTGGAAATATCATGTAGAATTGAATAATTCGAGTGGAATTAATGAGTCGTGTGATCCAATTGGCAGAGATATCCGAGAAGCGAATACGAGGAAATCAGAGATCGAATAGTGAACACAGCCAAATTATGCGTGCATGAGGTGACTTGTTTATTTACATCGTCTTTGCTCCGAGCTCTGCGCGCTTTTCCACAGCGATCCTACGGCGTATAGAGAGAGTCCCGGAAAATCAATAGGGTCCGCACTGCGGCTAAAATATTGTCGTCTTTGCGAACTTCCCTATTCTATTTTCCGGAAAAATTTATTTTTGTCTGATTTTTTTTTCTTCCAATTGATTATTTGAAGGAAGGTGGTGGATTGATTTTTGAAAGTTGAATTTAGTAGAGCGAGGGGGTATCGCCTGGTGAGGGCGATTGCCATGGTAATCGGTACAAACTTGTTCTGTCCGGGACAGCTGGTATCCCTGCTCACCCCCAGGTAACAGCCCACCTGTCAAGCTCTGCCTTGATGGAATTTTTAATCGTGCGTTTTTCATGCCATAATCGCCATCTTGTGGACTACTCTGAATTATTTCGTGGAAAGATGGAAACCTGGAAAAGAAAAAAGAAGGAAATCGATTCGCAAGCCTTCTTTGTAATCGTGACCTAAACCCAGGGGCCATCTTCGAAAATGAAAAGTTGCTTGTATGTGCAGTAGGGTGGTCCAAAAATGCATTAAAAAAATTTGTTTTCGAGTTTTTATGCAAAACGCCCAGAAATTTGTTCGAATCCAAAAAAAAAAATGTACTTTTTTTTTGAAAAAAAAATATATTCAGAGGTGCTGCAAGTCCCGTGAAGTTTAACACATATTTCCCATAAGAAAAAAAGACGTTTTTGTACATTTCATTCAGAAATCTCAATATTAGACGAATCGAATTCGAAACTCACCATTTCTCTTCACGATTGGTCACAGAATGCGAATAAAATATAAATTTTCAAATATCACCCCATAAGTCTGTTTTATAGGGTCCCAAAAAACCCCGATAAGTGGAAGAATGTTTTTTCGGGTTTTTGGCGCTAATTATGATTTTTTTACGGTTTTTATAAAGCAGATTGTTTCATATACATGAAATACTACTTTGTACTGATAATTAGATGTTTAGTCAAATTGTTTGAACAATTCGTTATTATTCATGAGGATATTCTTTTAGAATAGTACTACAAAATTGCGGTTTTTTCTGAAATTTACAACTTTTTGTCACTTTTCAATTCGAGTGAAGTAATAATTAATTCATGTTAAAAAACAAATTATTCAAACAATTTATCATCATTGCCAATAATATTTTCTTTGCTTTATGATAGAAACTCGTGGTTTTTCGTGAAATTCAAAACTTCCTAATTAATTTAATTTAACAAAAAGAATTGTTCAAACAAATCATTATTGTTAATACCTATCTTCTCTTAGACTAGTGCTAAAAAGTTGCGGTTTTTTCTAAACTATTAAGCTTTTTATCAACTTCTCACTTGATGAGCATGTATTTCTTTAAATGAAAACATGCTTGAAATAAGCATGTTTGTTAACTCCCTTCAATTATTACCTCACTAAGTGAGAAAATAATAAAAAGCTTAATCGTTTAGAAAAAAACCGCAACTTTTTAGCACTAGTTTAAGGTAAGATGGGTATTACCAATAATAATTTTTTTAAACGATTATTTGTGTTAAATTAAATTTAATATTAACTCACTTCAAGTGGAAAGTGGGCAAAAAGTGTAAAATCTCAGAAAAACCGCAAGTTCCTATCATTGAGCAAAGAAAATATTATTAGCAATGATGATAAATTGTGTAAATGATTTGTTCATTTAGCATGAATTAATTATTACCCTCTAAATGAAAAGCGATAGTCAGTTCAAAATTTCAGGAAAAAACCGCAACTATGTGGTGATAATCTAGAAGAAGATAGCTATAAAGATTCAAATTTTGTTTAAACAATTGTTTTTGCTTATTTAAATTAAATAATTACCCACTTCAAGTGAAAACTGGACAAAAAGTTGTAAATTTCAGAAAAAGCCGTAACTTTGTAGCTTTATTCTAAGAGAATATTGTTATGAATAATAGCAAATTGTTTAAACAATTAGTTTTGGTAACTTTAGTTGATTATTACCTCGCCCTAACTAAAACGTTGACAATAAGTTGAAAAATTCAGAAAAAACCTTGACTTTCTAACCCTTTTAAGAGAGAAAGTTGCTGAAACAATAATAAATTGTTTAGACAATTTTCATAAACATTATCATCAATATAAAGTAGTATCTCATGTGTTTGAAACAATCTGCGTTAAAATAAACCACCAAAAACTCATAATTAGCTATAAAAACTCGAAAAACCCATTTTTTCACTTATGGGGGTTTTTTGGGACCCTATAAAACAGACTCATGGGGGTGATATTTGAGACGTAATATTTTATTCGTATTCTGTGACCAATTGTGAAGAGAAATGGTGAATTTCGAACTCGATTCATCTAATATTGAGATTTCTGAATAAAATTTACAAAAACAACTTTTTTTCTTATGGGAAATACGTGTTGAACTTCACGGGGCTTGCGGCACCTCTGAATATTTTTTTTTCAAAACAAAAAAAATGCATTCATTTTTTTTGGATTTGAACAAATTTCCGGGCGTGTTGCATGAAAAATCGAAAGAACTTTTTTTGATCCATCCTCATGTGCAGTAATGTATTTGATGAACAATCACATCAGGCTTCTAGTAATATTGTTACTTACACGATATATTATTATATTTATTTCATAATATACGGCTTTGGGAATATTTCCGGAAAATAAATTGTTTAAACGAATTATAATTGTACAATAAATTGCAAAATGGTTAACATAATCTTATTATGCAGATTGATATAATCAAATTGGACTAAAAATATGTAATTATATGTTTTCTATTTTAGTCAATTTTTTGAAGTTCTTATACAAACTGCTCGAGCGAATTTGGATAACAACATAATTTTTTTGAAAAAAAATTATTTCCTCAACCACATTCACTAATGACAACTATTACATTTCAATAAGAAAATACGTTTATTTTTTACGTTTTGAAGGACTTAATGATTGCTTAAATAAGTTAAGTTTGTTTAAACAATTAGAAATTGTTAAAAAAGTAGGAGAAAATATTCTAATTGTCTATTAGTGATTATTTGAATAAAAGAGAAAACGAAAATTGATAAAAATTAACAATAATGCGTAATAATTATTATTATTACATTAATTATATTAATATGTCATATTAATATATTATTATATTCACATATTTAATAGTGAATAGTATCAACAGAATGGATAAAAAGTTCACTCCAGACACAAATTTGCGATACCGATTTATAGTTTTTTTTATATTAGTGAGTTCTATGGAGTTCTCTAAGTTAACAATAAAATGTTTTTCAAAAAACATCAATTGAAATAATTATTTCGTAAGTGTAGATTTATTGTTGACCTTAAATGCAAGAAAGTTTCGAGAACTCTCGTCGATATCGATATCATGCCCAAACCTCTTTCAATCTCGTGATTGAGATTCCCGAGAAAACCTCGTCTCGATATCGTCTCGACATTTGGCTTCGAGACGAGGCGATATCGAGAGTTCTCTCGAAATCACGTGAAGCTCAATTTGGAATTATATAATTTTCGATTCAGAGCGCTCAAAATAAAACAATTCCAGATTACAACTCTGGGAATAAGACTTTCTCGAATGAAGTTGGTATTTGAATTATTTCGAATTTATAAATTTTTCAAAAAGGAACAATTTTCAGGTCAAAGTTTTCAAGGTTTGAGGATATGACCATGTGATTGAAATTGGAAGTAATTGGACTGAGAAATTATCGAAATCTAAAAATTTTGAAATAACCATGGAATAATGAAGTTCTGAATAATGTGACACAGTCGAATCCCTCACTTCTGACCCACTGTTTTCATTGTATGAAATTTTTTCTATGACCATAAAAAGTTTCGGGTGTACTTCCGAGAAGGTGTTATGCCTGATTTCCTTCGCACTACGTATGCTTATGTATTTTGACGCGCTCATTACGAATCTGATAGTGAAAATTGGCGAAAATTTGATTTTTATGTTGAAATCATAAAAAAACCTTGAAAATTATGGGTTTTTGAGTTTATCTCAGCTAATATGCAAGTTAAAAAAAAATTGAAATAAAAGTTGTAGATCTCATTGGAATACATATTTCTTGTTTTATAAAATTTTCTTCTAGGATTGATAGTTTCCGAGAAAATTAGTGATAATCTAGAATGAGGAAAGCACATTACGACAGAAATAATGTTGGTCAAACCCCTACCCCTTTCCCAGGTATCGTGGAAGCCGGGAAGGCGACCCTCTATCTGGTCACAGAAATAATGTTGGTCAAACCCCTACCTTTTTCCCAGGTCCCATGGGAGGTGAGAAGGCCACCCTCTGACTGGTTACGGAGATAATGTTGTTCAAACCCCTAACCCTTTCCTAGGTCCCGCAGGGCGTGGGAAGGCACCCCTCTGACTGGTCACAGAAATAATGTTGGTCAAACCCCTACCTTTTTCCCAGGTCCCATGGGAGGTGAGAAGGCCACCCTCTGACTGGTTACGGAGATAATGTTGTTCAAACCCCTA
>WSXT02081858.1:0-11979 GCA_011762715.2 Neuroterus valhalla
ACGTCTTGTTACGTCGCGTTACAACCAGGGAGGCGGGGGTCCGAAATTGGTCGAAAATTGCGTTACGTAATATGTGTACGTAATATCTAGCAATAAACACAAGTTGTTAAATGACTGGAATTACCGAAGCATAGATGAATGATTATTTACGGAAAAAAATTTTGCAAAAAGCTTCAATTAACCGCAATATCACGTAAATTTCAAATTTGTCACTCATGAAGTTGTCTTCGAGGACCCATAAAAGTGAATGTAAGTCTTTGAACCTCAGAATTGATGATGGAATATTATTCTCTGACAAATTCTAAACAAGATAATGAAATATAGGAATTATTTGAAACTTATTATCCCCATAAAATATTAGATTTAAGAAAAGCTGTATTTTTCCGAACGTTAAATCAATAAGAAACTTCAAAGTCTTTGCACCAAACCTGAATATTAACCGATTTTGTTCGAATTCGGAGATAATTTGTTTGGTCATTGAGACAAAACTAGGGGATGGGAGCAGATTTAAAGAGGTGAGATTTCTCACAGCTCTGTAGGCTTCGAAGTACATATTCTCATCGCGACACTCGCGCTCGATTTTCAACAAATATTTTTATACGTAAGGTAATTCAACTTCAGAGGGTATCAAAAGGTGGAGATCCATTTCAGACGATGCTATTACTTTCTCAATCAATAATTTTTTAGGGAAATTCGAAAAGTTGTTATGATAATCTCATACGGCACTTGAAAAGCAACGTTTTTCTTCTTCCTACTCTTTTCCATATCGTATGTTATTTCGCGTGGAATTTCCAGTTTCGTTTTTTTTTTCAATGCTGTAACTATGAGAATTTTTCTTCTATCTAAAAAAGTTATGATGATGAACTGTTCGAATTCCTGAATACTACAAAGAACCGTACATAGAATCATAAAATATGGAGAAAAAAATGGTCTCAAAAATTTTGAAAATGCTCCCGCTTCTTGAGTTTTCATCTGAAATAGCTGGCTAACCAACTCATCCTTCCTTTTGAACCAATCAATAAGTGTATCAAAGACTGATTCGATCCGTTCATTTTTTCGAGAGTTATCGTGTTTACGGATGAACTGACGGACGGACATAAGACCATCAGACAGACACTATCGCCAAAACATTATTTTTGGATGATGCTAATACTTTCTCAATCATAAATGATGTGAATGTGCCAAAAATTTTGATTTTCCATTATGTGCTGTACAGTAATAGTATATTCTTAACCGACTTGTTCCCCACGAGGTTAATATACTATTTTCTTTTACCACCGCCAGAAAAACACGATTTTGGAGGCTTGGTGGGAAACAGCGAAAATGATCGATTCCACGAGCGTTTGATGCACCACCGCCTTGCAATTGTCATTGTTTATTGTCATGTTGTCATATACTCCGGATGCCTGACAGTATGTATTTATTGATGTGGTTATGTAAACAAGTGTAAATATATCTGCAGATAATGAAACAAGTGAAACACATGAGAGTGCAGAATCAAGTTTTTCTTTGACATTTGAATCGATTTTAACCTCGAACTGACATGTATATGATACTATTACGGAACTTTACGGTCAGTAGTGTGGAAAAGTACACTTTTCCATACGGACTCATCAACGATCGTGGAATCGATCATATTCGCTGTTTCCCACCAAGCCTCCAAAATCGTGTTTTTCGGGCGGGTGTGAAAGAAAAGTATTCATTTTTCATTTTTCGAAGAAATTCGAAACCTCGTTATGATATTCTCATACAGCACTCGAAAAGCAACGTTTCTCGTCCTTTAACCTTTTTTCATATTACTCACACTCTGGCAGTTTTCTTTTTATCGTAAAAAGTCGTGTAGATAAACTGTCCGAATTCCTAAATGCTACAAAGAACCGTACGTAGAATCATAAAATCTGGAAGAAGAAGGGTCTCAAAAATTTTGAAAATGCTCCCGCTTTTTGAGTTTTCATCCAAAATAGCTGGCCAACGAACTCATCCTTTCTTTTGGACCAATGAACAAGTGTATCAAAGACCGATTTGATAGACACCATCATCAAAACTTGATTTTCGGCTTCAGGGGGTCTTGAAACGTGGAGATCCGTTAAAAATTCAAGATGTGAAATTTCAGACGATTCTGGTACTTTCTCAATCATAAATGATGAGAATGTAGAAATCAATTCGTGATCGACGACTTGTCAGCGATTTTGGAAAAATTCCCTGACCATTTCGAAAATTCACTGACTTTTCACTGATTTTCCTGACCATTCTTTTTTTCCCTGACTTTTCAAGGATTTCAAGGATTTCAAGGTATGTGGCAGCCCTGTTTGATGGATATGTTGGCCTCAGCATTGCTACTGATATAGCTAGCCATGCCAAACAGACAAAGAACGAATAGGTAAGGGATCAAGAGGAACACCCAAAAACCCAATCATGATGGAGAGTCTTTTGAATATACTGAAACGCTTGTCGCCTCCCGAGGATGGTCGGGGCGCCCCTGGAGCCACCGCTGAGGGCCACTGCATGCGGGACGGTGGTCATGGTGAACTGCGTTATGGTCAGGCAGATCTCGCAAATCAACAATCTGGCCAGCAAGGACATCTGCGGAATGCGGGAAATAGTGGAAAATTGGCTGTGCCTGTTGAGGATGCTTTGGCTAGCTCAAGCGATTTGCAGCCAACCACCTCATCAGGTATACCGTGGGAGAGCATCACATGGACAACCAAAATTATGTAAGAAATGATGCGTCTCTATCATCAAAGCGAGAAATTTAGGAGCAAGAGTAAAAAGGGCTACAATTTGAGGAGGAAGTTCGCGGAGAAGTATCCCCATATAGAGAGAGTTTCAGTAAGAGATCTCGTCATTAAGGTCAAGGACAACCGCAATAATCTTCTAATCTCCGAAGACCGAGCTATGGAGATTGAGCGAAAGGTGAAATCGTCAATGATGAACATCAGTTTTAAAAAACTTCACTACGAGATCAAGCGGACACAAATGAGGCAAAACAACACCATCATGTTATTGATGTTCCTGCACAAGCTCTGGATGATCCAGTACCACTACATCTTCCAGGAGCAGACGCCCTTATCAACCAGAGGCTGTAGTGGAGATTCAGCGAGCAAGGAGGCGGCTGGAATGGACTTACCATATGAACAGAGATGTGATGCGCCACTATTTTATGGCACAGAGTAGTGGGCAGAGTGTGAGAAGAGAAAATCATCGTCTCTCCTTACTTGAGTATCCGCTTTTAGCCACCAGATGAAGGCACAAAAACATCCTTCTAATAATGAAATCCCCATAGGAGATGTGGATAATGGAGAAGTCATTGGAGCTGAGGGCATAGGTACTAGGGATGATGAAGAAAAGGGCCAAGTCCACTAGAGCTACATCCAGACATCATCGTTCACGTTGATTTAACAGCGAAATCCCTGAAAACTGCAGCTTCTCGAAAGGAATATCGGTCAAGCTTCATTAAAGTTCAGGAATGAAGAACCAACGAGAAGGCATTCTTTGCCGGATAGGTTCATCACAAATTATCTGCATGCACTGATAGGGTACCTCAACAACAAGGTTTTGCCTTTGCAACTGAATACAGAATTATCAGTGTTACATGTGCAAACTCTTTTTATATTGTGCGGCTGTGGCAGTCGTTAGAACGTTAAGTCATAGAACTAAGCCCACAGATGCATTCTTTTCCTCAAGACGGAAACACGATCCTCCACGGAAAATCAGTTTGGATATGGATGTCAGAAAAGTACACGAAAAGGGAAATGGTGCGTCTGCGCGCTCCGCAATGAGACGGTCTTCTGCTCTGATGCGTGGACGCCTGGATGTCCGTTTTCTCGGCGTGTGACGCTGCAAGTCAACTCGTTCGTTCACGCGCTCGAGTGATCGAACGAGGTGATCAAACGACGGTTTGAAAACGGTCCGAGAGCTCGGCGGATTATCCGCCGGAAGAGTTTGGCGCGTATTGAGACAACACTAGCGCCGTCTTGCTGCCCAAAATAAGCATTCAGCGGTATGGTGCGCAGACGTACCATTTCTCTTTCCGTGTAAGGAGCAAATTGCGTCGACTGACCCAATTTAAGGGAGGAAATAGAACCAGAAAGCTGATACACCATGTTACTAATATTATCTACCTTCGGAACATCGAGACACTGACACAAACAATATTAGATGATATAATACATATTCATCAACAGCGACTTGGTGTTCTTACTGCCAGACTGCATCGATACGATGACAGTACTACTACAAAATGCAACAAAATCGAACCTTCGAGGCAGATGAGATAAGGTTCTATCGTGAACTAAGTAGAGAGCAAAATATTCAGCTGAACACTGAAGTTCTTCAATTGAAAGACATAGCTGACTACTGGTCAGGTGTTTGGCGAAAGAATTACAGAAGCAATTTAGACGCTGCATGGTTCCAACTTGAGAAGGAAAGGGTAAACGAGAACCCTGAAATGAAGCCTACTATCATCACAGACTCAGACATTTCAGCGGTTTCGGAAAGATCTAGTAATAGGAACGCTCCAGGTCCGGAAGATGTGCACGACTTCTGGTACAAGTACCTTTCAAGTGTGCACAGTGCACTGACGAGGTGTTTCCAGAAAATCACCGAACATCCTGATCTAATGTTCAACTTCATGCTCAAAGCAACCAAGTATATGTTGCCTAAAATACCAGACAGATCTCGATTACAAGCCCTTGAATTTTTCCTCAGCGGAAGCCTTGAATATCAGGGCAAAAGCCAGAGAGGAATTGGAAACGCAACGGGGACAAAAATCTATCCATTGTGAGCACCCCAAAGCCTTAGATCAATATGAAGTGGATGAAGAGGCATCTTATACATCGCTGAGAAAGGGCATCCTGTTTCCGAAAACGGAGGGATTCGTGATAGGGATTCCGGACAGGGTTGTCAGCAGCAGAAACTATCGCACATATGTTTTACATCAAGACATGGGTCACAGATGCCGATTTTCGGGAGATACCAACGAATCCATCTAGCAAATTATTGATGGCTATCACGTAATGGCTCACAGGGAGTACACGCATAGACATAATGATGTCGTGGGCATTGTACATCAACAACTTGCCATAATCCCAGGACTCTTAACAGAATGGATGCCTTTCTACAGATTCATTCCAGTGCCTGTTTTGGTAAACGAAAATTACATCTTATACTGGGATGTAACTATCCAGACGAATCATTATATCCGAGCGAATCGACCTGTCATTGTGGTGCGTGAAAAAGACGGCGAGAAAGTTTTCATCATCGACATTGCTTGGCAACTTGACCGAAATTGTGAGGCACACCTATACGACCAAGATCCATAAGTATAGTGAGCTGAGGCATAAAGTGAAGACGATATGGAGTTATGTGAAACATGCATCCCTTCATTCTATCGTGATATCGGTTACAGGCAATGTACACCCAAGATTCACTGAAGATCTCGAACGTCTAGGAGTCAGTAGGTACTGGCAGCCGCTCGAAAAGCAGTTTTATTGAGCACCGGGCGCATTGTAAGGAATTTCTTCGACCATCAGGAAGTTCGAGACTGAAACCTTCTGGAGAAATAGTTGGTAGAGCGAGAAAAACATCCAGAGGCAACGCAAGTTAAATTTAACACACTGTGCTGCTGTGTACTGACAACATCGTTACGAGATGAACTTTGGATCACACCATTAACCTAATATTGTGCCTACCGAGATATCTGCGCAACTGATTTCGAACTCCATTTCTAAATTTTCAACATCTGGATTCCATTAGGAACTTGACTTAGTCCGTGGCTGGTGATAAAACTCCAGGCGAAAAGACCCGAGATTAATTTTTGACGAGAAAGATAATGTCAATGTCAAACTTCGATGTAAAGTTTGCAACATCTTAATTTCATCAGGCATTCGACTCGGTCCGTGGCTGATGATAAAATACCGGGTTAGAAGACCCAAGATTAATTTTTGAAAACATATATGTTATTGCATTCCTTTCTTAAAAAATTATAGTGTTTTTAAAATTTCCGCATTAATAGAAAAAGGATTTTTTTCGAATACGATGAAAAATCTCTCAAGCGTTAGATTTTACATTCAATTCAGACAAGGGCTGGCACTCAGGCTAGAAAACCCTACGGTGTAGCACCTGTGTTTATTCTCAAGGCTGTACACGGAATCCGAGCACTTTTACCGAGTTTGTCCTTATCTCATCCGGGAGCCTCCCTAGCCAGACTAGGGTGGACGGAGCGATCCTTCATGAGGTCATCAGTTGAATGCCCACATTAAGCGTACACTCCTGATGTGAAATATGTGTGATTTTTTTATTACTATAAATTGACCAGCGACCACCGCGTGATATACCCCTCACATGGAGCCTCTTTGCAAGGAGATTAGTAACACTTTTCTGAGTCTTTCAAAGTCGACCAATGAGCCTCAGGCAATTTTCTCCTTGACATAGAGCCTCTTACTGGGGATGTCACTAGCCTCTTGTACTGGTTCAGGAATCGAAGCCCATGGCTCCTATTCGGAGCCCGACGCGCTATCGCATGAGCCACCGGGACTCCCTCTTCAAGGTTTATTTAGATTAACTTTGAAAGAATATCTCAATGCCGATTGTTGATTGAAACCGGATTTGTGCTTTGAACATTTTCTCGTAACTTTGCCCCACTATGCAGTTATATCACACACTAAGGCAAAATTACGAAATTTAGTTTGGCCTAAACTTAATAATTCTCAATTAATTTGAAATTTCTTCACATTCTTAAATTGAGAAATAATCAGTCATTTGATGGTATCATATACGACATGTAAAGCAATCCAATTTACCTCTCTCTGATTCTCGACTAAACAATTGGAATAAGATGAAGCAGAAAAAAGTAGATTTTGCGATAGAAAAAACAAATTCCCGATCCCTGAGTAAAATTCCCGGGTTTTTCCCAGTTCAATAAGATTTCCGGATTTACCCGCTCTACCAGACACCCTGAATCGGTGTGGAGCCGGTTCTGGGTCTATTGTCTAGCCGTATTGGGACAGCTATCAAAAACTGTGTCGGATCTAAACACGATGAATACCGTGAGCACACTAAAGGTGGCGGCAGCCAAAGTCATCCTGGACAGCAAGCACATGAGAGAAAGAGTCAGTGAAATCTTAAGGTTACAAAAGATGGAACTATGAATAATGGTTCAGATGCTTACTGGGTATAACCAATTAAGCCATCATGATTAAACCAATTAAGCCATCATGAATATATAAAACGGCCAAACTCGGACATCATATACTAGGGATGACCGCTGAGATGCAAATTAAAATCAGTAACGCAAACACAGTGGGACAAGTAATGTTTATTCGAAACGCATTATAACTCACCATTTGACGAATGCGATGGAAACTTTTTCCATGAAATTGAAATGCTTGCTCGAACAAAACTTTGTCTTCCACAGTCCACTCGTCCGGAAAGGGAGTAAAATTTGCTAAATCCAATACTGCGCGCTCCAAATTATGCTTATGCCAGAATAACATACCTAATGCCTGTTCCCCGTTATAACCATATTTTTCTTTTGCTAGTATAATATATTCGTCCACTAAAAGCAGAAAGCGAAGACAAAGATTTAATTCTATCTGAATTAGGTAGTGTAAAACTAGGTAAAGTTGCTAACCAATAAATTCGCATCAAATTAATTTCAAAATAAAGTTCTCATCTCTGCTAAATGAAAGCATCAATAGTTTTCGTTACCCTTAAGAATTTCAAATTCAATTATAAAAGAATAATTTGGAGGTAAGCGGCTATACCCTATATCAGCAACTTTACTCGGTTCTACGGTAAGCAAACTTAATACAAATATTATAAATGATCACTTACATTTATGATCAGGTATATCTGCAGTTGGTGACCAAACAAGTAAAGCTCTGTCAGGGCACTGGTCCAGTCGGCGTTCTAGAATGAAAACACAAGAGGTTATTATATCTATTATTATATTTGATACCATTTTAGCTTCAAAATCTCAACTTTGACATGACTTTTCAGCTCTTGTGGTACAAAATACTGTTCGATACCTGTGTGAGAGGTAATTTTTAGCTCATGAGACTTTTGTTACTCGCTCCGCTCGTGCAAAAAACGTCTTTTTCGCTGAATAATCACCTTTCACACGCGTGACGAAATGTACTATTTCTTTGGTAAAGAAGTGGATGAACCAACAACAGAGCTAAGTACAAAGGTACACTCTTCTGCAGATCGCCATTTCTGTTACACTTGCATTGGCGCTTCCGCGTGACTCTTTCTACAACGTCCTTCACACATACAAATTGTACATTATGAAGAAATCGAATCATAATACTTACCATTAATAGGAATGAATTCTGGAACAATGACCTGATAATCCCGACCGACACGGATTTTTTCGGCAGGAACTGCGAACAAAAAATTGAATTCTTTACAATGAAAAAATTTGAGAAGGTCTTCCAATTTTGTGTACCATTCAAGCAAATGACAGAGAAGCAAGTGCGTTATTTGTTATTTCCCGTTTTGCTAAGGGAGGAGAATAGATATTTTGGCGTTTACGAGGAAAGCTGCACTGAACCCTTCGCAATGTGAAGATAATAAATGTTGAAAAATGAGATAAGCGGATTCTATAGAGCGGATGTTTGGTAGAAATCAAATTATTTTTCCAATTTCATGTCCCTTCATTGAGGCCGTTATTACGACTGCAGAGACAACCGTATACCCCACTGAAAATACATGGGCATAACGGAAATAACTGCAAAGATTCCTGTCGTTGTTGCGGACGCATAATATAATGGTCTCAATCATGCCTGTGGGAATGTTCGTAATTGCAACCGTCCAAACGGTCAGAAAAACAGTATTAAAAAAGTTCGAAAGTACGGGCGCATTAATTAATTATTATTATATAATCAAATTATGATTTATTATACTATATAATATTCATAATGATTTTGTATAAATATAATCTCCTTAGGTATCCCGGCATTTTTATTTTTGACTTTATTTAAACAAAAGAAAAGTTTGTTACGTAATTTGAGTACTGCCCCTAAGATAGAATTGCACGGAAGGATTATCTTGAAATTGCATTTTTATGGGAGTTATGGAAGGGGGAAGAAAATTCAGGAAGTGGTTCACCTCGAAAACGGCTGAACTGAGATATATATGTTTAAGACACTAATGGCACTATTTTAGGGAAGAAATATGAGAATAGTCTGACGAAAACTACAGGTGAAAAAAAAGTTTGGATTTTTTAAAAACAAATTTTAGGTAATGTTCTAGAGTGACACCTACTACATTTTGCTCAAATGTTCCTTAGAATATCTCCTATAATGAATCTTTTTGGTCGGTTAATCTATGAGGGGGAGGGGGGGGGGGGGGGCAATTAAAAAAGAATCATAAAATACGCACATAACACTGGGCGGTGTTAAGGTCCACTGCTTCTGGCCGCATACATCAGAAAAGTTCTTGATAATGGAGATAACATAGTTATTGATGTAATTTATATAATTCAATACATGATGATATTTTCTTCATAAACATCTGCAGTTAGCCCATAAAAATTAGAGCTCCCAGAGATTACCGCGAGGAGGTTGCAGTACAATTTTGAACCCCTTTCTGCAGGTTCTGCATTATAATTGGTAACTCACTTTTTGTATGAAACAGAAATATTTAAATTTCTTTCACTTCCTCTAACTTTTTAACTTGTCATCGCGCTATCCATTTTTTCTTTCTTCCTTCCCCCTTTCTAAACCACATAACCTTATTTTTTTCCGTATTGAGTCTATTTTTTTTCCTTTATAGATATTTTTGCAATCCTTCGATCAAACCTGCCATTCCCTCCTCACTCTCAAACCTTAATCAATCAATTAAAACTATTTCAACTGAAAACCCAGTAGAGAAAAGTGCAGAATGGTTCCAGAAACATAAGGAGTTCGCAAATAATAGCATGGTTAAAATTAATATTTTAGCACGCAAGGGAATTTGGTAATCTCGGGGATATTTTTAGTAACCCTCCGTTTGGCACATGGCTCCCTCACTTTCCCTATAATTTCATTTTCTTTCATCAAAAACAAAATTGGAAGGATACATGCTATATGAGGATAATTACAGGAATAATAATTTCAATAGACTTCGGTTTGGCACATAGGGTCAGGCCCTAGGTTTCTTTCATTTCCACCTGAGTAGGTAATCAAACATATGAGAAAGTCACAAGGATGAAGAAAAAACCGAAAATATACACCTGCATACTGTATAAATGTATATCAAAACACCTGCAAAAACGGGAGATTTCAATATTTCCATACATTTGCATGCATAATACAGGGATCTAGCCAGACCCCATGTGCCAAACCGAAGGTTATCGGAGCATGTACCAAACAGAGGGTTAACTGTATAAACAATGACATTATATGTGTGAGTGAAACGTGGCTGATCTTGATGATGCCTGATGATCGTTACCCATAGATATTTCATTTGAGATTGGAACAGCTAGATGGATTGGAAAGTAGCGAATCAAAGTGGGATGAATACAACTGGGCTTAACAGGTCTGAAGTATTTTTCATGGATTGGGAAGGGGGGCAAACGCGAGACTTCCTCTTCCATCTTCACAAAACCATAGATTGTCTTGGAAAAAGGCATCTTTTATAGTGATTTTGTTCTTGATGAAGAATTTCAATGTTGTCCCAGTCAATGAAAGAAATGTTCCTATCCTCGGCTGATTCTGCCGTAACGATCTTGTCATCTGCAAACGCAAGGCCACGAACTTTCACTGTCCCAAGATCAACACCTTCCTCGTCAAATGGAGCCATTCTCAAACATTTGTCCATGTATATATTAAACATCCAAGAGGACATAACGCATCCTGGCCTTCTAAGACCTCCCAAAGTTTAGTTCTATTTACCTTGTCGAAAGCTTTTTCCACATCAACAAATGCAAAGAAAACTTTTTTGTTTACTCTAAGGCTTTATTCCGTGATCTGTCTTAAGCTAAATATCTGATCCGCACATGATCTCCCTGGCATAAATCCACATTGAACTTTCCAGATCCTTTCCTTTGTTACTCCCATGACTTTATGAATAAGTATTTCGGTAAATATTTTTCCTGCAGTACTTAGAAGGCTAATTGTTCCATAATTATTGCAGTCGCCTGGATCTCCCCTTCACTTGTAGATTGGGACAATAATCGCTTTTCTCCAATCACTCGGAACTTCGCAATTCACAGCACACATATTCATAAATTCACATAGCCGCACATACAAGTTTCCGCCACCGAACTTCAGCATTTCAGAGGTAATACCATCCACACTATCTGACGTCGCGCTCCGCGACTTCACCTTCATACAGCTTCTTGAAGAAATCCCGCATGTCTTTCACTTTGTCCGAATCCCATACCATTTCACCGTCAGCATTCCTAATTCCAACTACCTCCGTGCTAGTATTTCCTTTTCTAGTAATCTTAACCCATTTCCAAAATGGTTTCTTATTTCCTTCAAAATCATTTTGCACCTTCGTATCTTCTTCCGTTCTGAGTTTATCCTTGCTTTATTTTGCTAGTATATTTACTTTCCTCTTTTTATCTCTATAGTCATTTATGACCATAGTCTTTTCCCTATCGCTAAGACCTCTAATATTCAAAATTCTCGAGTACGCTTCTTTTTTCTCGTTGACTGCGACGCGTATTTCATCATTCCATAACGCATCACCGGACTTTCTTACTACAATCGTAGTACCACACACTTCCAAAGCACTCTCAAAGATTCCATTCCGCAGTATTATCCAAGCACCCTCTACATTTTTATTGCCTGATACTCTGTTCCAGTTATCTTTGTTATACCCTAAATATTTATCCAGATTTTCACGATATATCGTTTGTACTTCTGGCTTTTGCATATTCTCTACTCTGACTCGCGAAAGTTTAGATTTTTTGATAATTTTTCTTCTCCATCCTTGACCTAGGTTAATTTTTGAAACTATAAGATAGTGATCCGATCCGCATTCAGAACCTCT
>WSXT02081869.1:0-11979 GCA_011762715.2 Neuroterus valhalla
ACTGAAGATAAGTGCGTTCTACTGAACAAGAATCGTACATGCGACTGCGTGCGCAGTAGATGCTACTCTTCAGTGATCATTGGAATTTCGCTCAAAATTATAAAAAAGAATCCTTAAGAGTATATAATTACACCTAATACGTGATTTTTTTCAAGATATGCGTGCATCTACTTATGATTAATTGGTAAATCGTAATTTTTAACGCTTCAATAACAATTAAAAGTTTGCACGCAACGGGAGGAATTCGAACGCATAACCTAACGTACGCTTTTCAACGAGCCTAGCCATTCGACCATCCAGACTAGTTGTCAGCAGTTTGAAAAACAAGAAATTCAAAGTCTGGAATAAATTATTGCATATGGACGCCATAAGTCCAAAGGCACTGTTGAGGGCCTCATTGTCCTCAACAGCAAACCTAATGTAAAGTGAATCCTTGAGATCACTCCTTTGTATCAACTTAAATTACCTCCAGCAAAATAAAATTTGATTCCTCCACAAGAACGCTGAAAATGGCATCATCATTATCTGGAGATGTTTTCCTGTCATTTGAATTCAATAAGGCAGCACTGAAAATTTTCTTACTTGAAATCTAACGCATGTATTTATTATATTTTGATGCCAAATACTGTAAAAAAAGTTTCATCTTACTAGCTACCGGGAAAAGCAATTAATTTCAACCCTTACGTATAGAAAATCGATAAAAAATTCTAAAATGTTTCCAAAGTTTCCTACCTAAAATCTTAAAAATGGATTTTGTATTTTCAACCCTCAACAATTGACTGTTTTCCCCGGCAGCTAAGGGATGAAACTTTTTTTAGTTATAGATCATCAAAATTCACAAAATCCATGTTTAAGATTTTAGGTAAGGAGCTTTGAACGCGTTTTGAAATTTCTTTTCCGATTTTTGATATTTTTGGGGGATGCAAATAACAGCCTTTCCCGGCAGATAAATGAATGAAACTTCTTTTGCAATTATTTAAAATCAAAATGTACAAAATCCATGTTTAAGATGTTAGATAAGAAGCTTTGAAAACATTTCAGAATTTTCTTATCGATTTTTGACGCTAAGGGGTTGAAATTGACAGCCTCTCCCAGCAGAGAGGGGAACGGAATTTTCTCTAAATTATTGAAGATCAAAATGTACAAAATCCCTGTTTAAGATTTTAGGTAAGAAGCTTTGAAAATATTTTGGAATTTTTTATTAATTTTTTACACTTAGGGGTTGAAATTGACAGCCTCTCCCAGCAGATAAGGGGACAAAACTTTTTCTAAATATGTAACATCAAAATGTACGAAATCCATGTTTAAGATTTAAGGTAAGAAGCTTCGAAAATATTTCAGAATTTTTTATTGATTTTTTACACTTAGGAGTTGAAATTGACAGCCTCTCCCAGCAGATAAGGGGACAAAACTTTTCTCAAATATGTAACATCAAAATATACGAAATTCATGTTTAAGATTTCAGGTAAGAAGCTTTGAAAACATTGCAAAATTTTTAATGGATTTTTGTCACTTAGAGGTTGAAATTGACAACTTTCCCTGACAGCTAGAAGAAACGTTGCAAACTTCAGTTTCATCTTCAGAAGGCTATAAAGTTAATTTTACTGAACAGATAGTCAGCGTTCGTACTCTTCTGTTCAGTAGAATCAACAAAACTCTGTTGGGTGTTTCTGAATCAACGAGTAGTTGCTATTACTATAAATCAGCTTACTAAACGCAAATAGTATCATGTACTTTATCAGTTCTCTCCGTGTGGGAATGAGTATCAAGGGCTTTTTGGGCTCACTGATTCTAGAATGGCGGACCCGAAATAGCGGACATTTTTCTAAGAAGTTAATTCTCTTGAAATGGGGCTACTCGGGGCAACAAGTGAAAACCTTTCCGAAAAGAAGACACATTTCCGCAATAGAAGCAACAAATCTCGACACTGGAACTTGCAGGAAAAAAAAATTCTCTACGTGAACTTGTGAATCGGATACAAAAGAAGATACATTTTTCCCCTGCATTCGGCAATTTAAATTTACCGTACGCCATCTGGTGGTTTCAATATGGCTGCCAGGGGGTCACTTATATTGGCATATATATAGTTATAGTTCCAATGTTAAAAGTGACCCCGTAGCCGCCATTGTCGCAGCGCCCTCCTGCCCGCGGTGGATGTTTTCATTGCCAATGCAACGCACACATCGTAAACATGTTTGCGAAATATACATATTTCATTATTCATCCTTAATGTACGTACCTTCACGAGCATTTTCTATGGTGCACAAGTTTTTTCCACCAAAAACTCACTGAATGTGGCGAATTTAAAAAAAATATCCGCCATTTTGGGTCTACCGTTGTGAATTTTAGATTTTTCACTTCATTTTCAAAATCAGCGACCCCGAAAACCACATATGGGTACTCGAACGAAGTCAAATATCGAGATTCTGATTTTTGGCCAGCTTTTTGAGATTTTGAACCACTGTGCACGATTTTCCACGAGGAAGACTGAGGAAGTCCGGGAAAAGATATACGTAACGAGCGATCGGCTTATGTTTGAAAGAATTATAAGTTTTCAACCTTTTCCACGCTCTTTTCGGCTTCCCAATTCTGAATATTGATGATATCCATATTCCATTAAGTATGAAAGAAGCCAACGTGATATATGGATGGCTTTCCATGTTTTACGAATATACTCTACAAGCAACGATGTGAATAAAAAAACTGGGACAGTATCGCTTCGTGCTCATAAAGACCGATATTTAAAAGTTTACCAGAGTAAGGGGTTTCCTGTCATTTCTTTCGCAACGTCATCGTTTATGGTCAAGTTGGCACGAGGCCCTGATTGCATGCACAAAGTTTTCTGCAATGTCACTTCTTTCCACGCCCGTCGAAGCTTTGTTAAAACGGTGAGTATATCTCCTGTAATATCTTATACGTACATATATATAGGGACTTGTATTTAAGGTTTTGAATTTCAAATGAAGCGACCGTTGCTTGCCATCCGCCATTGACATGCGAAATATCGTCGATAGGTCGGGCGACCCACTCACGTTCATACTTTGTGCTATAAAATCCGGCATCTTGTCGTGTATATATTCCAAATGTTGCGTTCGTCGCAAATGTTGCGTACTCGACATAATTTTCTTGTTTTATTGAAAAACTTGTCCACTTTTAGTTACGTCCTCAGTTCAGGGTAATAATTTTTTAATTAAACTTCTTTTTCGATTCCACGTAAAAGCTCAGGATAGAACTGAAATTTCACCGAGTTAGTGTCTAAGTACGCTATAAAGAAAACAAACAATTTTAATACTGAACTTTTTTATTTTCAGTCGGGCATTGTGATTTGAACCTCTAACTATATTTCATTTGTTAATAGAGTGAGTTATTGCAATTTAAATTCTTGAGCGCATGAACTTTTAATATTTTTCCATGCAGTATGTTGGAAAATATATTTCTAATATTTGTATTAAGTCTTGTGAATATGATATATTCAATTTAGGGAGTTTTCTCTCGTCGCGTCTGACCAAACACGGACTATTCTACTGAGTTTAATTCTGGCTCTTACTTTGCTTGCACCATACTTCGTTTACCTAGCTCACCGTCTATTTATCCACACAAAAAAAACTTTACAAAAGAATATAATGACTTTGTGAATTAAATTCCTACGGGATGTTCTTCGCATTTTATATTATTGTTAAACAAACAATCAACCAGATTGAGATTTTTGTCAAAAGGTCAATTCCTCTGTACACTATTCCAAACAACATGAACCAAATTATATCGGCAATTCTCCAAATGTAGGTTACTTTTGAAATGCGTAATTTTTTCGTAAAATATTCCATAAATCGTTTTTTATGATTAAAGTAAGATCCATTACCATATCAACATCATTTTTTTAGATAAAATGAACCCATCTCTGATAAAAGTTTGAAAATAGAAGATTCAACGTAGAAATTGCATTATTTTTGTTTGAAGATATCATCATTTAATTTGATAACATTATTAATAATTTCATAATAACAACCGATTTTGATGCAAAATATACAATCGTTTTCAATTTTGAATGAGGAATAATTTCCTAAATAATCCAAATTTCAAATTCAAAGTTTTCAATTATTTATAATAAATATAACTACATCTGATATAACAAAGGTTCTTAGAGATTAAGTTTTTCAAGCTTCCTTTTACGACAGATTCTTCCCGGTCTTCCTTTGACATCTACCTGAGTATCTATATTCAATTTATTTTAAAATATTTCATTTATATTTAATTTGATTTAAAAATTCTGCTCGTGAATCTGATTTCTTCCTTTTATCCATGGCCATTTTGCTGTTTATTTCTCTACTGAAAACATAATGACACATAGTAAAAACGTTTGAATTTCTAAATAGAAACCTTTTTCATGGAAAATATAATGATGTATCTATATTTTTACATTTGATTAAGTTGATCGCAGTTTTCGCAAAGCACAATTTGCACGAAAACTTCTAATTGTAAGTTTACACTTTCAATCAGATGTATAAGTAAGATTTCCACAAAACATGTTCAATAATAAATGTCCATGTTTTCATTGAATTTAAGTTGGTAATCAACAACCGTTAACGCAGTTTAGAGGTAGACCAAAGGTTTTAAAATCTTTGGTTAGACTAAGATAGATTATATGCCTCTGCTAATCTGCCAGAATAAATTCAAGATTGTAAAAAACAAAACATTTTCCGGATAAGGAGGATATTTTTCCTGTTTTTATTATGGAAATCATATTATTTGTTTTTTTCAGTAATTTTTATAATTACAACATAAACATTATCCCCAAAGTTTTAAAGTAGCATGGATTTGTATCCTTTATTCATTAAATTTGGTAATAAAGATGGAAAGAACTGTTAATTACGTCGATGGACACTAATAAAAATACGCAAGGTTTCCAAAACCTTTTTTTCAATTTGTGAAGAAAGTCCTTAATTTTCCCGTTCAAAGCTTAGAAGAATGAGCAGTGAGCAACTTTCGCTTCAATTCTACGCTCAAACTGATCCCAAAAAGGTATTCCTAGTTGCCAAAGGATCGCTGTTTATGTATCGACGTAAGCAAAAAATATTGTCTTGGACACTTGTATTTGCGTGCATATGTTGTGAATATCGCATTAAAATTTAAATATTTATAATAAAAACTGTGATTCTTCATTCAAACTCTAGAAGCTTCAAAAATACATTTTTCGATTACTTCATCATTTATCTTCTACGTGTCTTCGAAATATGCTCCAGGCATTTGTGGACTTCTCTCAAAAACATTTTTTGTGCACATAATATTTTTTTACTCTAAGTGGCGATAATTTCACCTTATTTTTACTATAGGACATGTTGTAAGGTACTGAAATGAAGATCCTCACAGAGTTTGACACCAATATAACCAATAGTTTTAGTAATATAACCCCTGGACACGAAAGTGGCCTGTCTGTGGAGAATTACCCATATGGGACATTCTTTTATTAATCGAACACCTTTTAAACTTGATAACTTTGATTGGTCCCAAAATTTTTTTTAGAGTCTATGCTGAAAATTAACAGACACATATACGAGGTTTTTGTTCAAAAACATTTTTTCTCGAAAATATGACCATCGTGAATTTCAATGCTTTATCCAATTCTGTAACATGTTCAATTCATTATCTCTGGTTGTACTAATGCTATCTGTTTGATTCTTTTTTTATTTGAAAGATAATAATATCAGCTTACAGTCACATGAAGGTTGTACCTTCAACTTGAGTACCTTTAGAATAATAACAATTTGATTGTTTAAATAATCTTATCATAATGTTAACCACAATGAAATCGATTATAAAAATTACTATCGTGTTCGTAATGTTATTATCTACAAAAACCTCATTTCATAAAGATGGGGCCATTACTAGTTCAAGAGTGAGAAAATAATAACGCTTGCCTGGAGTGAAAACTGCGTAAGCAGTTCGAGACTGAATTATCAGACACGCTGCTACACGTGCTTACTCGTCGCGCGCTGTCCGCGCTACGTAAAACGCAGTTGAACTTATTTTCTCACTCTTAAACCAGTAGCGGCCCCATATTTCTGGAAGTAGGCTTTTGTAACTAAAAACAATGCGAACACGATAGTAATTCTTATACTCGATTTCGTTGTGGGTAACATTATGATAATATTATTTAAACAATGAAATCGTTATTATTTTAAAGGTGCTCAAGTTGAAGGTACAACATTCAAGTGACTGAAAGCTAATACCGATAGCATCAGTAGAACCAGAGATAATGAATTAAACATGTAACAGAATTGAATAAAGCATTGAAATTCACGTTGGTCATATTTTCGAGAAAAAAATTTTTTGGAACATAAACCTCGTATGTGTGTCTGTTTATATACAATGAGAACTCCGTAAAAAAAATTTGAGGAGATTCAGAGATGTGGTAATTTTTTTTCAGTCCAAATCCGTACGATTTGTAAAAGCATGTCCCATATGGCACATTCTTTTACCAATCGAACAGAGAATTAACCGACCCATTTTTGATTGAGCTAATACTTTTTTTACGGGTTCTTTATCGAAGAAGAGAAGATACGTATTTGAGAATTTTTTTTATTTTGCAATTTTTTGAGAAATTGACAGGGTTGAAAAATTGAGAATTTGAGTGAAGACTATTTTTTTAAAATGCACAACTCCTGTTCTATTTCAGCTAGAGATACTTTTATTCTTTCATTTGAAAGGTCAAAGAACGAGCTTTAATAAAGAAACGTCCCATAAATATTATCAAAAAATTGAAATTGTTATAAACAAATAGATTTTTTTATCGATTTTTAACTAGTTTGTCCCCCATAAATTAAGTTCTTAGTATTTTTATCGTATTCTACGTCAAATTTCCGATCGAAAACGATTTATTTCAAAATGTCGAAATTATTATTACTATCGGAAAAAATTTAATGTATCTAGCGGTGTCGAGCGCGGTACCTCACACAGCATCGGCGCGCGTATCACATTGCACGGCCGATTTTCTTCTTTGATATCGTTTCTCCCTTAGATATGAATGATTATTATATATTTTCAAAAAAATGATCTTATTGAACTTTAATAAAAATCCAAGAAATTGAGATGAACATTTTCAATCCAGAAGGACAACTTAAATCCGAAATCATGAAATATTTACAAAACAGTATTGAATGATTACCAAAAGAGGCAATTATAGAAGAACCGATCCAATCCAAATGGACAAATCGTCTATCCAAGAAGACAAATTTCGAAGATAATACATTTTTTTCAATAAAAAAGACGAATTTCCTAGAAGGTACTCAAAGCTTTCAGAAAATGGTTGCATTTTCAACCTGAAAAATTGAATGCTCAAAAAAAAGTTAATTTTCAACGTTAAAATAAAAATTTTCTACTGGAAAGGATGAATATTTCCAATCCAGAAGGGCAAATTACATTGAAAAGGATGAAATATTAATAACACAGCATCGAATTATTAACAAAAAAAGTTATAATAAAAAAAAACTAGTCCAATCCCAATGGACAAATCGTCTATCCAAGAAGACAAACTTTGAAAGCAATAAATTTTTCTCAAGAAAAAACACGCATTTGCTAGAAGGTAATTGAAGCCTCTAGAGGGTGGTTGGATTTTCAACCTGTGCAGTTAAACTCTCAACGAAAAAGTTAGTTTTAAGCGTTGAAATATAAATTTTCTACCAGAAAGAACTGGATTGGAAATATTCATATTTTCTGGTAGAAAATTTATACTTCAACGTTAAAAACTAACTTTTTCGTTGAAGACTTAGCTGTGCAGGTTCAAAATACAACCACCCTCTAGAAGCTTCGAGTATCTTTTAGAAAATTGGTCTCTTTTGTTGAAAAAAATTTTGTATTTTCAAAATTCGTCTTCTCGGATAGCCGTTTTGTCCCTTTGGATTGGATCGGTCTTTTATAATTGCCACTTTTCCTAATCATTTAATACTGTTGGGTAAATATTTATTGATTTCAGATTTAAGTTGTCCTTCTGATTCGGAAATCTTCATCTCTTCGGGTAGAAAATTTAAATTTCAAGATTACAAATTAACTTTTTTGTTTTAGGATTTACCTTTTCTAGTTTGAGAATTCAACTACCTTCTAGAAACTTTAACTACCTTCTAGAAAATAAGTCGCTTTTATTCTAAAAATGATTTATTTCATAAATTCATCTTCGTGGACGGACTTTCAGTTTGATATTCAACTGTTTTCTAACAAACTCGTTTCTCTTGGTTAAGAAATCTATATAATAATCCTAATAATCCTAATAATCCTAATAAAGTACTCTACATTTTCAATACAGATGTCTTTCTTTCCCTTCTTATTATTTATTTATTTCTTGGATTTTTAATAAAGTTTGATAAGATCATTTTCTTGAAAATATATAATCATCATTCATATTTAAGAGAAAAACGATATCAAAGAAGAAAATCGGCCGTGCAATGTGATACGCGCGCCGGTGCTGTGTAAGGTACCGCGCTCGACACCGCTAGATACATTGAATTTTTCCCGATAGTAATAATAATTTTGCCATTTTGAAATAAATCGTTTTCAATCGGAAATTTGACGTAGAATACGTTAAAATTATTAGGACCTAATTCATGGTGGTCAAACTAGTTACAAATCGATGAAAAAATTTTATTCGTTTATAACAAATTCAATTTGTTGATAATATTTTTGGGATGATTTTTTTATTAGAGCTCGTTCTTTGACCTTTCAAATGAAAAAATAAACATATCTCTAGTTCAAATAGAACAGGAGTTATGCATTTTAAAAAAAATAGTCTTCACTCAAATTCTCAATTTTTCAACCCTTTCTATCTCTCAAAAAATTGCAGAATAGAAAAATCCTCAAATACGTATATTTTCCTTTTCGATAAAGAACTCGTATTAAAAGTATTAGCCCAATCAAAAATGGGTCGGTCAACTTTCGTCCAAATCTGTACGATTTGTAAAAGAATGTCCCATATACGTCCTTCATTTCTGGATCTGACAATGTTTTGAACGATAACAAACGAGTTAAGGTATAGAAGTTTCGGAAAAAATGGCATAGTTTCATAAGAAACAATTATATACTTCTCCAAGCAGGAAACTATCTCTAAACTCTTTAACATATCCTTAAGCACTCAAACGTGTCCCTGAACTTGAAAATCTGAATCCTCCCTCTCCAACTTTCTTAAGTCCGTCCTGAAGTGCTGAAAGATATGCACAAACTTTTCCCGCAGCTTTCTCTCAACCAACATTCCTTTCTCTAATACTTTACATTTGAAATCCCTCTCTAATTACAAATTTAGCACGAATCCTTTACCCTCCCAAACTAAAAAAACCCGTTAACCCACAACCGCAAATCATCCCAAATCAGAATATCAAATATTCTGTCAGCCTACATAAAAAAAAGAAAAAAGGAATCTCTATCGCAAGAATAGGATTCCGTACACGCGATGCCACGTCGTGTGCTTTTCGATTGATCAGACGCTGTCATCGGTGGTATCTCGCCAACACGTACCTGCCTAACATCCTCGTACTAAATTCCCTGGCACACGTGCGCTTTCGCTATGCGCGCACACATACATACAAGAACATAAACGCACATGCACAAAACGCACATACACAAAAAGCATACACACTAACCCACCCACACCGAGAAGCAAAATCACGTGCAGTTTTACACCCACAGATTCGCAAAACACGCAGACGCTTCAAGAATCCCTCACCATCATTCTCACAGACGCGGGTGGTCCCACACACACCCAACCGAAGACCTTGCAAGAACATCAGCAAACGCGGTGTACGCAGACACGCGCGAAAATTACGACTTTCGCTTCGCGTCTGGATACATCGCTCGAGTGAACGAACCATCGCCAGCGGACGACCGGGGTTTATAGGGTTGCCGCAGGTACCCAGCCAGCCGGGGTGATGTGGGGGTCTGCGGGGGTCGACACTCTGAGAGGACTCACACACCGACACGGTTATACTGTTTCGGAAGTCTAGCCGCCCCCAGCTATCAACCCCCGAACCATCTAACCCCCAGCGCTGCCAGTCCTATCCTACAACCCCCCTGGCCTCACCGCTTATACGACCTTTCCATCCCTCGGCCAGACTAGCACACTACCCAAGTCCTGTATACAGACAACCAGGGATCTGAAAAGAGAATATCTGTCGAGAATGGGAACATGAAGAAAGTTGTCGGGAATGATTGTGAAGAGTGTTCCTTTTCAGGATCTATGAAAACAAGGGTAATTGGTGGGATGATTGGCTAATAAGTATTTTGCAAATTTAGCAATTAGAGGAATTCATTCAAGATTCATATGAGTATAGTATAAAAAGGGGAACCAAGTTATCAGAGGATCTGAACGGCCTACAATTTATATAATTGCCTCCAGTTGAAGAAAGTGGATAATTTATATTGAATAAATGAACAATAGTTTTCAGAATATGGTCATAAAAATGAGTCCAATTTTGAAACTATTTTTCTAGATTCCAGACTTCCATTTTCTTTTACGTGGTAAAAAATGAATTAGCAACTTATCTTTAGAATAGAAACATTTTATTCATGGTCATTAACTCCTAAACTACCCTGAATTGTTTTCAGCCATGGCTCCTTGAAGGGAAAAAAGAAACTTTTTCACGTAAAAAGTGAAAAAGGTGTCTTTAATGACTGGGTATTGGATTTACACAAATAAATAACTCAAACCCCTTATTCATATATAGGTGATTCTCCGAATATAGGGAATATTTGTGAAAAGTAAATTTTTTTAGAAAATATTTTCAAAATTTCAATTCGTGCTTGAGGTAAGATTCATTACCATAGAAAAAACAACTTCTGGAAGTATGCACGCTACAAATTTATTTTAAACGCTTATGCAACTTTTTGACGCAGCGCTTTATATTACCATCAATTTTTTTTAGATGAAATAAATCATTCTTTGAGTATAGTTCAAAAATGGAAGATTTTACGTAGAAATTAATTTTTTTTTTCTGTGTTAATAATTTATTTCAATGGCATTACTAATGGTTTTGTAATAAAAAAAATCTGACAGCTGCACGGGCACATTCTTATCACGCGCGACTCGTTTCGCTCGCAAGTTTGAGCAAGCCTAGGGCGCGCGTCTTTCGGGTCTCGCGCTACGCGCTTGGCCTTTGTACCTCCCTAGAGTTGTATATATGTATCTTGTGGAACTCAAAAGCGAAATGTCGACTACTTCAGTTTGATGCGTGTGAATTCTCTTTCGTTAAAGCTCCTCCGGCTTTAACTATTACATTCTCATAGCGTGTCTCGTGCTGCGCACTCGATCAAAGTTCATCCCAAAACGGTGGAAAAGTTTTGTTGCCTAATTTTTCTCACATGTTGTGTAGATCTTTTTTGGTGAACAATTTTAGTTCATTTATATTTTCCCGTACCTTACATAGTTTGACCAAAAAATTAATCTCTCTATTTTCATTATTTTTTATGCGATCACGATTGGAATTTTCGATTTTGTGAGAAAATTCAAAAAGTTGTATAAACGATCTTATAGGGCTCCCAAGAAGAAACATTTTCTTTTTTTAAGCTTTTTTTCATATCTTGCGTTGTTTGGCTGAAAATTCTAATTTTCGTTTATATTTTTGAATTTTGAAAATGCCACAACTCTGACAATTTTGCTTTTATCAAAAAAAAATCATGGGAATAAATTGTTTCACTTTTTACCTACTACAAAAAACCGTACTTACAGATTCTGAGTCTTGAAAAAAAAAGTTCTAGACTTTCTTTTTGGTGCCTCAAAATGGCTGCCAAAGGACGATCGAGGATGATAATTCTTTCGAAAGTTATCGAGTTCACAGATTATATTTGATTTCTCGAGATTCGAAAAGTTGTATCACGATCTTGTAGGGCTCCTAAGAAAAAACATTTTTTCTCTCTGACTTTCTTCTCAATCTTGTGTTATTTGGCTGGAAATTCTCATTTTCTTTTATATTTTTGAATTTTGAAAATACCATAACTCTGACA
>WSXT02081891.1:0-11979 GCA_011762715.2 Neuroterus valhalla
ATTCATAGATACACGCATGTAATTACAAAAAAATTTAGACCCGAATGCCAATTTAAAAAACTTCATTCTTAAAAAATCATTGCTAATAATATTTTCTTTGCTTAATGGTAGAAACTTGCGCTTTTTTCCGAATTTGTTAACTTTTTGCCTACTTTTCACTTGAATCAAGTAATTATTTAATTTTATTTAGCAAAAATAATTGTTTAAACAAATTGTAAATGTTTATAGCTATCTTCTTCCAGATTATTACTACGTAGTTGCGGGTTTTTCCTAAAAATTGCTTACAATATTTCATTTCCTTAATGATAGAAAGTTGCGGTTTCTTCAGAAATTTTTAACTTTTTGCCCACTTTTTACTTGAAATGAGTTAATAGTTAATTCAATTTCATAAAAATAATTGTTCACACAAATTATTATTGTTTATGGCTTTATTCTCTTAGATTGGTGCTAAAAAGTTGCGGTTTTTTCTAAACTCTTAAGCTCTTCGTCCACTTTTCTTTTAGTGAGGTAATAATTAATGCGAGTTAACAAACATGCTTTTTTAAACATATGATTATTGTTTATAACCTTTTTCTCTTGGATAAGTATTGGAAAGTTGTGATTTTTTTCTGAAATGTTTAACTTTGCACTGACTGGAATTTGAATAAAATGGAATTAGATTGAATTAGATTGAATTTATGAAATTATTGGTTAAATTCGATTGTTTTTTATTTAAAATGAAATTTTTTTTTTAAATATCAACCATTATATTTTCGATCAAAAATTCATATTTTCAGGTCGAAGATTCAACTCTTTGGTTGACAGTTGAACTACTTTCTTGAAAATTCCATTTTTGCGTTGAAGATCCATAATTTTAGTAGAAAAATAGAAATCCAAATTTTACTGAATGGATTCAGCTTTTTTTCTGATTATTTTTCTTGAACATTGGGGAAAGAACAAAAATAATTTACTTAAAACAATACAAGACTATTTAAAATATGATTCTCTCTATTGTTTATTTATTATTTATTCACAACTAAAAAAGTAAAGCAAAGTTAAACATTTCAGAAAAAACCGCAACTTTTAAGCATTAATCTAAGAGAAGATAGCCATAAACAATAAGAATGTGTTCAAACAATTATTTTTGTTAAATTAAATTAAATATTAATTGACTTGAAGTGAAAAGAGGGCAAAAAGTTAAAAGTTTCAGAAAAAATGCAAGTTTCTATCATTAAGCAAAAAAACAATTATTAGCAATGATAATAAATTGTTTAAACAATTATTTTTTTAACATTGATCAATTATTACTTTAATCTAATTGAAAAGTGATAAAAAGTTTGAAAATTCCAAAAAAAAACCGAAACTATGTAGTATTCATCTAGAAAAAGATAGCTATAAACATTTACAATTTGTTTAAACATTTTTTTTTTCTAAATTATATTAAATAATTATTTACTTCAAGTGAAAAGTATAAAGTATAAAGTACTGTTTCATGTATTTGGAAACAATCTGCGTTAAAAAAACCGCAAAAAAATCATAATTAGCGCCAAGAACTCGAAATACCCATTTTTTCACTTATGGAGATTTTTTGGGACCCTATAAAACAGACTTATGGGGTGATATTTGAAATGTAATATTTTATTTGCATTCTATGACTCTTTGTGAAGAGAAATGGTGAATTTCGAACTCGATTCACCTAATATTGAGAATTCTGAATAAAATTCACAAAAACGTCTTTTTTTCTTATGGGAAATACATGTTCAACTTCATGGGGCTTGCGCTACCTCTGAATATATTTTTTTTTCTCAAAAAAAATTCGTTTATTTTCTTGTGGATTCGAATAAAAAGTATGAAACTACCCGAAAGGGAAATATCCGGACTTCATTTTGTCAATAAAAATAAAAAGAAGAAATTATTCGAAATTATGTTTTATGACTAAGAAAATGAGGAAATTCAGTGTTATGCATCTGTTCGTTGATTCTACACCATCAATGACTGATACATAACAATTCAAATCTATAAGAATAATCAATAATTATTTCACTCTTGCTTGTTATTATGAAATTTTACCATGGACTTTATAAATAAAGAAAATAATGTGTGCAATATAATTGCAGGGGATGCGTGGGAAGAAAACTGTTCTTGGACCCGACATAGATGAAAATTTTCTCTCCGAGAATGCAGATAAGCGAGCGCCCATGGGTTTCCAAGGAATGAGAGGGAAAAAAGAATATCTGGTACCATTGTTTGAAGATCCTTATTACAATGAAGTATACGAAAAGAGAGCACCCATGGGTTTCCAGGGTATGCGTGGAAAAAAAACTATATCCGACGACGACTTTAGCAAACGAGGTCCTATGGGTTTCCAAGGCATGAGAGGCAAAAAATCATTCGAAGAGGTAAAAGATTCAACAAGTAAGGAACAGGAGACTTGTTCCCCTAAATCGGGAAAAACTCTTATCTGAGTGATGTTTACGAGGCTATACAAAAGATTCTCTCCAAGTGCCATACCTTCTGTTCTCGCTCTTTTGAACATGATATAATATTACCTTACTTCAATATTTAATTCCTTTCATACTTTGCAGAAATTAAAGTTTTTATTATTTCTAATGACTTTAGATTCATCTGGCAGTGCTTTTATCATAACTGAAAGGAAATATATTGTAGATAAAAAAAAAAAGAATATTCAAATATTTGTTAAGCGTTTCCGCATAAAAGAATTTTCTCCGGTGCGGTTGAGTTGCGTCCTTTGGTCGAAATTACCAGGGGGTCTGACTAAGTTGCGTCCTCGCCCTCCGTTCCATCTTTCCCTCTCCACTCGTCTCTTCACCGACCTTCATTCTCACCCTATTTCACGACTAACAGTCCGATCCGGAAACGGAATAAACCATTGGAATCACTTGGTTTTGAATGACTTTTTGAGAATTTCTAACAAACATCTCATTTTCCTGATTTTCCCTTTGCACTTTATCCAGGCTTAGGACTGGCAGCGTTCTTTACTTAAATACTTATAATTTAATTCACTTTCAGCTAAAACTGGAATTCCACAACATACTATGTAAAGAATAGTATGCAAATATGTTGTCATTTACTATTTACAGATGAAAATATAATAAAAAAATAGCAATTGTCACGCATAAAATGATATTTAAATATCTTGCTATATACTATTTCTAGGTAAAAACATAATGAAAATATCAATTGTCACGCATCAAATAATATCTTAATACCTTGCTGTTTACTATTCCCAGATAAAACATAATAAATTAAGCAATTGTCACGCATAAAATAATATTTAATCATCTTGTTATTTACGATTTTCAGATAAAAACATAATAAAAATAGCAATTGGCACGCATAACATAATATTTAAATATCTTGTTATTTACTATTTCCAGATCAAAACATAAGAAAAATAGCATTCTTCACGGATGAAATAATATTTGAATATCTTGCTATTTACTATTTTCAGGTAAAAACATAATTAAAATAGCAATCGTCACGGATGAAATGATATTTGAATATCTTGCTATTTACTATTTTTAGATGAAAACATAATGAAAACAACAATCGTCACGGATAGAATGATATTTAAATATCTTGCTATTTACTATTTTTAGGTAAAAACATCATAAAAACAGCAATGGTCACGCATGAAATAATATTTAAATATCCTGCTATTTACTATTTCCAGATAAAAACACGATAAAAATAGCAATTGTCACGGATGAAATATTATTTAAATATCTTTCTTTTTACTGTTTTTAGGTAAAAAATTAATGAAAATAAAATTCGTCACGGATAAAATTATATTTAAATATCTTGCTATTTACTATTTGTAGGTAAGAACATCATGAAAATAGCAATTCGCACGGATGAAATAATATTTGAATATCTTACTGTTTACTATTTCAAGATGAAAACATGATGAAAATAGCAAATGTCACGGATGAAATAATATTCAAATATCTTGCTATTTACCATTTTTAGATAAAAACATAATGAAAATAGCAGTTGTCACGCATAAAATAATATATAAATATCTTGCTATTTACTATTTCTAGGTAAAAACATAATGAAAATAGCAACTGTCACAGATAAAATAATATTTAAATAGCTTGCTATTTACTATTTTCAGATAAAAACATAAAAAAATAGCAATTGTCACGCATCAAATATTATTTAAATATCTTGCTTTTTACTATTTTCAGATAAAACATAATAAATTTAGCAAATGTCATGCATAAAGTAATATTCAAATAGATTGCTATTTTCAGTGTATTTTCATTTAACTCATATAGGTAAAAATTTGCGCGAAACCTCACGAACAAATTGGCGTCTAGTTATGATATACCTTTATTGAAGTAAAGGTATACCTTAGTTATGGTATACCTTTGCTTCTCATTTTTATATAAGTAACGCCTTGAACTCCCTTTAAAGCTTCTGTGAAATGATAAATGTTAGTATGGGAACAGTTAAACATTGTTAAATCTGTGCGGATAGCTGAATGAATACCGATTTCGAAATCTACATAAATTGCTTTAGGACTGAAAGTTACACCTGTAAGTTTTCTGCATTCTAAAGCTAGATGAGAAAATGTTAGTGGTTGTTTCAGCTTTTGAAGCAATTGCCTCCTTTTTGAACTTCGACATTCGACTAGTCGGGGAAGAGAGAGAGAGGTTGCATTTAGGCTGACCCCCTGTGGATTTTGACCATAGGATGCAACTCGACTGTAGCCATTTTCTCAATTCACATATTGCTTATTATCATCAAACCAATAAAAAATCGTAACCAGAATGAAGTCGAACATATTTTATTCCAGATTTTGGAAGACATAGAGAAGAGGGCACTTATGGGATTTCATGGCATGAGGGGTAAAAAGTCTTACACACTTTTGTATCCGGAAGAATATGAAAAGCGATCCTTAGCCATGGGATTCCAGGGGGTGAGAGGAAAACGAGAGGAACTCACTGAAGACTGGGGAAAAAGGGCACCTATGGGGTTCCTAGGAATGAGGGGCAATAGAGAATCGCTGGACGAGGTTCAGGAACTGCATAAACGAGCAATAATGGGGTTCCAGGTAATTAATTTTGCTGCCAGAAGAAATATTCATAATCAAATTTGTTTTTGTTTTTGTTTGTACCATCAAGCCATAATCCCTCACGCGGGGTAAGCGTAACTCGTAAAGAGCCATAGTTGGTTAAGTTGAATATACGGGAGGACACCAGTCTTCCGCTAACATGCCAACAGAATTTTTTTGGTGAAAAAAAGCGAATTTCCAACAAAAAGGTATACTTCAAAAAAGATAACATTTTTCATCCGCAAAGTGTTGAAAATTTCGATTGAATATTTAATTGGAAAAATGAAATTGGAATGAGATAAGGAATTGACCTTTTTTTCGCAAATTCAACAACTTGTTTCAAAGTTGAACACTCTTGCTGAAAATTCACCTTTTTCGCTGAAGATTCATCGATTTAGCTCGAAATTCATCTCTTTGATTAGGAATTCACCTTTTTTTGTTGTAAGTTCAACTACTTGCTTTAAAGATAAACTCTTTTGTTGAAAATTCACTTTTTCTGCTGAACATTGATCATTTTCATTGGAAATACATCTCTTTGGTTGAAAATTTGTGTTTTTTTTTCTCAAAATTAATTTTATTTTTTAACCAAAACCGTATCTACTTTAGTTGAAGATTCATTATTCTACTTAAAGAGTATTCTTTTTTGTGAAAAATACCTCTAAATTTGATTGCAAGTTAATCATATTGCCAAAATTCCATGGATTTTTTTTCACATGTTCAATTTTTAGTAATGGAGGGATTTTATTTATTATTTTCATTTATTCATTGGTACCATTTTTATTTTTTTTCTTGTTTACAAATTCAACATTTTGGTTGGAAACTCGTCTGTCTTGGCGAGATCAACAGTTTGTGATTTGAAGCTAAGCTATTTTAATGAAATTTCTTTCTTTCTGGTTAAAAGATTTACCTCCATGCTTCAAAATTCAACGATTCATCAAAAAATTTAACTATCCGATAGACAATGAATTTATCTTCCTTGGATGGATATTCAGATACTTGGTTGGACTTTGAACTGCCTTGTTTCCAATTAATTTATTTTTGAGAACCACATTTCTGGTTGAAAATTGCATTATTTAGCCGAAAATTTATTTATTTCGTTACATAAGTTCGTCTTTTTTGCAGAAACTTCTTCATGGTTTCAAACCCAAATATTTGGTTCCATATTTATCTATCATAGTTGAAAAGGCAATCACTTCCTTGAAAACAAATCTTTCGAGATTTACCTCTTCGATTAAAAATTCCTGTATCTTTTGCAAAATGCGTCTCTTTGTGTAGAAAATTCATCTTTTTGGGCAAAGATTCAACTACTTTGCCAAAAATTCGTCTGTTCTCTTTAAGCTCAACTGGTTAGGAATTTTTTTTATTTGCTCAAGAGTAATTTTTTCTGATTCTGTCTAAAAGAAGTCTTGTATTTTGTTAAAAAATTCATGTTTTTAGGTTGCAAATTAATCTGTTTCGCTAAAATTTTAATTATTTTGTTAAATATTTGATCATTTTGTCAAAGTCATATATTTCGGTTGTAAATTTAACTGTTTTGCTAAAAATTCGTCCTTTAGGTAGAATACTGATCTTCGTGGTTGAAAATTCATTTTCTTTTGTTGGGAAATTCGTTTTTTTCAGTTAAAAATATCTTTTTTTAACTAAAAATTTTGACCATCTCATTTTTGGTGCAAATTTATTGTCTTTAGTTGCAAATGCATCGATTTGAGGGGCATTTCTTTTCTTTCTTGGAAAAAAAATCTGTCTTCGTTGAAAATTCAAATCTTTTACTAGGAACTTCATAGTTTTGAAATTCAACTTTAGAGTTTGGAAATGATAATTTGGTTCACATCTCATTTTTTTTTTTTGTTACAAATTAAATATTCAAGTTGAGATTTCCACAATCTTGTTGAAAAGTCGCATTTATTTTGGTTGCAAAATCCATCTTGTCTGGTTAAAAATGCAAATGTTTAGTTGAATATTATGTTCTGGGTGAGGATCCCATTATTATTTTTTTTTTTGGGTGGGGTTTCAAATTCTCTAACATATTGCTCAAATTTATGCGATTTATTCATTTGCAATAACAAATATTGTTCACTTTCCAAAGATTGACATTTTCATTTTTATCAACATTTTCTTATTATTTTTTATCTTTATCGTTACTTGCATATTTTCAAATATATCGACGGCCGCTAACAATAAGGTTCTATCTCAGCGAATAAAGCAACAAGGTTCTATCTTCACCAAAACCCAAAAAGGTACTATCTCGTCGGCCAATTCAAAAAGGTTCTATCTCGGCGGTCAATGGAAAAAGGTTCTATCTCGGTGCCCGATGCAAAAAGGTTCTATCTCAGCGTTCCGTGCAACAAGGTTCTGTTATTCTATTATTCCGACGGCTCAGATAGAACCTCGTTGCACGGAACGCTAAAATAGAACCTTTTTGCATCGGGCGCCGAGATAGAACCTTTTTGAATTGGACGACGAGATAATACCTTTCTGAATTTTGATAAAAATACAACCTTATTGTAACCGGCCGTCGATATAGTTAAGAAATACAAGAAATAATTTCGATAAATACAAAGACGCCTGATAAAATATTATTATAAACTAACACAAGATTTAATTAATAAATTAATAATGATTGGGTTTCAGGGAATGAGAGGTAGACGGAGTGTCGGAAATTCCTACGGGACCATTAATGACTTGGCCAAGAGGGCATCACTGAGTTTGCAAGGTAAATAGTCCTGAATTTTTAATTTTTCCATTAATAAATGGTAATTTCTCACCAAATCATACCTCAACGCCCAAAACCATGAAGTTCTATAATGCACGTTCAACAAAAAAAGGTGAAAATGTGCACTTTCAACCCCACTTTTTATACTAAGAATGGATTTTAGAAACAGAAATCTTGAATTTTATTTAAAATTAAATTTCTGATTCTAAGTTATATGAATCACTATATTACATAATTCTCAGGGAGTAGAGAATAATAAAATTAGAGGTATTTACTTTTTATTTTTAACAAAGGATGAATTTAATATTTATCGTTAATTTCAGTCCCGATTTTTCAATTTTTCAATTGAGCAGGCACATTGAGAGATAGAGGGGAGAGTGCACCCTACTATTCCGAAAAGCGATCATCTTTTCGGTATTTCGGAACTCGGGGTAAAAAATTTCCCCGCTGGGGTATTCGGGGAAAGTTTGTGGGAGTTCGAGGGAAGAAATGGGAGACCTTACCACACGTGGATGAGATTCGACTAAAAAAACTATTTGATAACATCGAGAGGCTGAACCGCTTATCAGGAACGACGTCAGTATTAGGTAACTCAAACGCAAAAAAAAAGTCGACACATGATCTTTGACCTCTCGGTTTGTATCCCTTTGATCCCAGTATTTATAGTTTAGGTTGTTTTTCACCAAATGTAGTCATATTTCTACAGGGTGGCCACTAGTCTTAGGAAATCGGAAACTAACCGAACAATTGTTTTCTATCCAATAAAAACAGAGAAGTTCACAGGAATTTCTTTTCTCATGGCAACAACTATGGAAAACCGCGGTTTTATGACAAATCGTTTTCTGATCCGAAAATAGTAGTATAAAAGTAATATGAGTAGTATAAGCGTTCTCCGCACAAAATTAAAATTTGTCCAAAACGCGAACTTTTCTATTATTATATTCAACTCTAATGTATTGAATGTATACAATATTAGTTTTCATACCTCTATCTAGATTTTCTTGTTCAGATAATGCAAAATAAAGAACACAATTTATTTTTCATGATTACTTTACTATATAGTCATTATTTGGCTGTAATCAATAAACGATTAATAAGATATTTCAAGATCTTTTTTGATGAACAACTCTTGCCTGTTTGTTATTTTTCTTAAATTGTGTCGTTTGTCGAAAAGCCAATTTTTTTATATTTTTAATGTTTTTTTTTATGATTGAAACATGAAGGACGCGCCGTATCAAAGATGAATTGGTATAGAATTTGTAGATCTTTTTTGGGTTCATAATTTTTTTTTCAATATCTTTTTCTGTATCTAGAATTTTGCAAATGACTCTGGCAATTCTTCCTCCATCGGAAGGGAGAGGAGGGGAGGGGAAAATTTTACCCAAATTATATAACCTTTCCAAAAAATAATTCTTTGATGCGGGAAAACCAGGAAGTTATCAGCCATTTGTTTTATGGCCCTGAAAAGCGATTTGTTTTGTAAGCCATTGGCGACATTCCTAGGTATATACTTTGTCAGAAAGATGTGGAAAACTGTATAAAATTTCTCTGAAGACTAGGAAAATTATCATGGGTTATACTCATTATATTACATTAATAACTGAGCAACTTGTTGAGTGGTTACAAAGTTTCATGTCTGGGAAAAAGTATTAGTCCAGTATATTCAGATTTTATTATTACAATTCATTGGGTAAGAAATTTTTTTTGCCATTTATAGGGTACCATATAGAAGCTCAAATCTAAGTTCTCGACCGTCAACCCTTTGCAGTTTGTCCGCCATCTTGAATTAAGGGGCGATTTCTTGTATCGCGAATAACAGTCGTATTTTTTATTCAATCAAGAAAACAGTTCATACCATTTTTCATGGGGAAAATTTTTTTTTACAAATTAATGTATTAGATGTTTTTAGATATTTTGCTTATTTGTTGCTTGAAACTTGATTAGACAAAGAAAAAGAGGGATGAAATTTTTTTTAGATCGAATATCTTTTTTCATTTCGGTGCCATCGCAAAACTTTTAAGACAAAAGTTGTAATTAACATGATCCTCTAAATTTTTTGTTCAAAACCTTTTTTTCAAGAGCAATTGTTTAGTCTCTGTAGCGTCTCAAAGTTGCGCGCATTGTAATTCGGTAGTTATAGTGCTGGATTGCGAGCACTGCGCCGTACTAAATCTTTTTAGTTTCGTTGATGGAATGGACCTCAACATTTTTTTTCTTTCTTTTTTATTTTTTTCAATTAAATATGGTTTTGACTTTTTCTTGTTTTTAAACTTAACTTTGATTATTTTTTATTGGCATTCCAATTATTTATTGTTCAACATAATTTTATTCGATTATTCATATGATTTCTCTTTCTTGTTGGAAGAATACATGAAAAATTCTCAAAAATGGAGAATGAGGACATTTTTACAAGAATTCGATAACAAAACTTATTTACTAAAATTGTGAGATTCTTGTAACAAACCTCAAAATCTTCAATTTATGAATATGCAATCTGTAATTACATTTCAAGATTCTTGATCAGCTTCAGTTTTTTTTGTTTCACAAATTTATAAAAAATCGTCATATTTCTTCAACAATTTCAGGCTACTGTAAACATGCTGCTGATAGTATTAAAATATTGTTTGTATGCTTGAAAATATAATTAAACATCGAAAAATTAAAAAATATTACAAAGGCAATGAACATAAATTTAAAAAAATATGAATAAATAAAAAAACTCACGTTAAATGAAAACTGTAAGTCGAGAAATGTTTTTTTTTTCAATGTGGTGTAATAAAATTTGAAAATTTATTCAGGTGTAAATATTTGGCTTCAAACGTTATCCTTGCTGATGGACTGAACAAAAACTTCGGTGATACAACCATTTTTGGTCAAATTATAAATCCTAAGAAAAGAGAGAATTAAAATATATACGGAAATGGCGCTTTAATTTTAGAAATCGTAATTCCCAACCAACGAATTTTGGCTAATAAAGATTTATACTGAATGCTGGTAATTTAACTCAACTCTAAATTTATAATAACAAGTAAGTTGAATAAACAATATGAAATAATATTCTCATTCAGTCAAGATTCGATGCTTGGGAACTAAGATTTTTTTAAGTCAAGGTGCAATTTGGGCAGTTTTTTTCATGCTCTATTTTCTCGAAATTCTACGAGTATCATTTTACCACAAAAATATTTGAGTCATAGAAGTTTTTGTTTCAGTTTATCAATTTCACCAAAATTGTTTGATTTTTACCAAAATTTGCATACTTATAAGTTTTCAAGTCACGTGAGTTATTTTGTAAGTTTTCTTGAGATAAATTTTGTGTTTAATTGCTAATTTGTTATTTTCAAATCCTTCAAAATGTGTTATTATATTCTGAATTTCACAAACAATGTTTCTGCGTCTTGAATATTATCAACAGCATATCTATCGCAGCGTAAAATTATTGAATAAATATAACTCAAATTTCAGCACCACATCATTTTTTGGAAGAAAATTTAGATAAATATAGTAAAATAAGATGCATGACTTTCGAAATTCTTCGGTACATTGTTATGATAAACAAAATATTTTCCGTAAACTCACGCAATATGACAACTGTCGAGTTGAAAAAGTATCGATATTTTTTTCATAATAATCAAAGTAATTAAAAAAAATACTGATGCAACGTTGAAATTTTTAGGCATGTTTACAGTAGCGTGAATGTTGAAGAAATATAACGATTTTTTGTGAATTTGTGAAACAAAAAAAACTCAAGCTGATCAACAACCTTGAAATTAAATTACAGATTGCTTATTCATAAATTAAAGATTGTGAGGTTCGTAACATGAATCTTACAATTTTAGTAAAAAAGTTTTGTTATTGAGTTCCTGTAAATATTTTCTAATTCTCCATTTTTTAGAATTTTTCATTTATTCTTTCAACAAACAAGAGGAATCATATGAATAATCGTATTAAATTATGTTGAACAATAAATAATTGAAATGCCAATAAAAAATAATCAAAGTTAAGTTTAAAAACGAGAAAAAGTCAAAACCATATTTAATTGGAAAAAATAAAAAAGAAAGAGAGAAAATGTTGATGTCCAACTAAAATAAATAAATTATAAATAAATAATTAATTATTCCAACTAATAATTTAGTACCTACTTGGTGGGTACCTATCACCACTACGTAGCGCGTCCCCAGGTTGCGGATAGAGGGAAGGCCCCTGAGGT
>WSXT02081902.1:0-11978 GCA_011762715.2 Neuroterus valhalla
TCGATAATATGACTGCAATAGCTTACGTGAATAAGATGGGAGGAACGCGATTTCCCAAACTGCACGCTCTTGCGAAATAAATTTGGCAATGGGCAGAACGAAAAAATTTCTTCTTATTTGCTTCCTACATTCCATCCAAAAGAAATGTCGAAGCCGATGCTTTATCGCGAATCGGTAATGATGACACAGAGTGGGAACTGACAAATTCTGCATTTATTAGAATTATCAACACCTTTGGCAACGTAGATATTGATCTATTTGCCACTGGCAAGAATACAAAATGTGCCTCTTACTGTTCGCGATTCCCAGACTCCAGAGCGCTACAAATCGACGCCTTACCTTCGATTGGTCGGGATTCAATTTTTATGCCTTTCCGCCCTTCGCGGTCATAATTAAAGTCTTGAAAAAAATTAGAGCAGAAAAGTCTTCTGGCATGGTTGTGATCCCCAATTGGCCGAACCAACCCTGGTACCCTCCATTTTCTGAGCTTTTAAATGGTCAACCTCTGGTGCTTGAACCTGATCATTTTTTATTATTATCTTCCTGTAGGAGGAACACTCATCCCAGGGCGAAAATACTCGAATTGATGGTAGGAAAGCTATCGTGGAAGCGTTCTTGAGAAAAGGAACTCCTCCAGAATCTGTCGATGTTATTTTATCTTCTCTATCCAAATCTACTATCAGCCAGTATCAGGTAGCAATGAATCAATGGCACCAATTTTGTACGTCCGAAAGCTTCAATTTTTTTGACCCGAACAATAGATCAGTACTAAAATTTCTGACAAAAAAATTCGAAGAAGGGTCCTCATATGGCACATTAAATTCATACCGATCAGCGATTTCTCTAATCTCTCCGAACAAAATAGGAGAGGATCAACCGTCTCTCAAAATATTTCTTCACATGGGATGTCTCAATAGTGCTCAACCACATAGCCCAATTCTTTCCTTTGGAAAACCTTCCCTTCGATAAATTAACATTTACAACAGTTATGCTGCTTTCCCTTGCAACTATTTAAAGAGCCCAAACCCTCGCAAGCATTAGAATACAGAACATTTTAGTTATATCAGATCAAAAACAGATAAGAATTCAGGACATTCTAAAAAACCTCAGCCTCAGGTAGAGATCAACCGCTGTTGATCGTTCCTTTTCTTAGGGCAAAACCTGAACTATGTGTGGCCTCGACACTTTTGAAGTACATAGAAATTTCATCGAAGTTACGGCGTGATACTAATAAGCTATTTATTTCTCTAAAAAAGCCTCATAAACCAGTTTCGTCAAAAAAATTTTGGAAAAAAGTGGCATAGACACAAATGATTTTTCAAGGCACTCGACCCGTCACGCCGCCACGTCGGCAGCCCACCAAAGTGGGATTAGCCTAGATGTTATTCGCAAAGCTGCTGGATGGACGACACATTCACAAATGTTCGCGAATGTCTACAATAGACCTATTCAATCAGGCAAAAACGACTTTGCTCAGGCTGTACTTTCCAAAGTGACACTTACATTTTTATAATATGTATTTTTATATTTCGTCTAAGAACTTTTTCTACCTCGTTTATTTCTAAACCTGCATTGTGCGCACCTAATGCTAATATTTAAGCTGTGTTAAATTAAGTATAAGGTCTATTGAATGTATTAATAAAAAGATAAAAAACAAGAAAAACAATGTTACCTTTCCTCTTAACATCTACATGGTAATATAAGTATAATCTCGAGAACGAGGCTCGAAATATAATTGATCAATCAAATGAGCACCTTCACGGCGCGAAATTCGATCGAAATTATTAAGAGCCTCGTTCAAAGAGATTTTACAAAAATTTTGAGAAATAAAATTTTCTGTCGCACCCATCCCATATCTTGATCACTCATAAGATCACCCATATTTTTCTGACCCCTGACCTTATATTTTTTGGTCTCTAAAGGTAGTGAATTCTAGTGGACTTGGAGATAACTACATGGTAATATAAGTATAATCTCTTCGAACGAGGATCTCATATAATTTCGATCGAATTCCGTGCCGTGAAGGCGCTCATTTTATCGATCAATAAGTTTTCGTTCTGACGATCGAGACTGGCCATGAAAGCCCGCAGTATTTCCAGTTTAGTAACAGTCTCGTTACCTGAAACTTCATTTGTAGTGAATCAATATTTTTGTTGAAGGCCATTAAGTTGAGAGTGAATCTTTATGTTCCATCTACATATAGATATAAGAATTGGTCAAAAGACAGAGCACATTTTCTTACGTCTTCCTTTCCGACAAACTTTGCAATGCCTCGAACCTCCATTGGCGTGTGCTGCTGCCCCAGTCTTGTAGTCACAATCTATAACTCTTGAGGCCATTGTGTTTGAAATAATCTTTGATAATTCCACGTTATCGCGGCTCAAAAAACCTCAGCCTTTCTGGGACCTTAGTCCCACAGTGTGTCGAAAAGTTGATAATTATCGAACTTCTTCTTGTTCTTCGTCTTTAAGAAGAGTCAGTCCTTGACCCACTACAGTGTTGCCAAGGGAACTTCCCTTTTTGTCCCAACAAAGCTTCTGCCTCTCTTTTTATTGTTATTCTGAAGGCAGTTTTCCACCTTAGGACGTAAAATGCTTCTCAGGCTGTTATCTTTGTGAGATTCTCACCAGTGTTATCCAGAACCTTTTTCTCTGGAGGCTGCTCCTGAAAATCGCCTTTGACCACAGCTTCTCTAGTCTCACCCTTTATGAACAATTTTTCGTGTGTAGAAATAAGATGGATGAAATTCTCCAACAGCAAAAAGTTGTCTTCTAGGACCCTAATATACACGAGGCCGCCTTGGGCTCTATAAGCGTCAAAACTCGTATTTTTTTCTCCTTGCTCCGAGCATCGTGTTTCAGATTCATGATCTGTTATAACACAATATAGAAGAAATAAAATACCACTCTTTATGACATGAACACTGTCACACTACAAAATGGTAATGGACATGAACAACATGACGCGCGAGAAAGTAAGTCGGGAGTTTTTCTTCTTTATCATTACTTTAACTCTGGGAGACGATTTGTGGATTAAGAAGGTACTACGCATGTCATAATTGGAAACTACGCTTGGGAATAATTTGTATTATATGAACCGCTACTTTTTTATGGAGGGACCTTAGTTTTAGCCAGGCTTGTACATATCTAGTTACGCTACAAGTAATAAGTGCAATAAATACCTTCCATATAGAAATTTTCAACTATTCTCACCAATTATTTGCTGGAAACCTTTTGTTTCATACTGTTGAAGCCACATTTCAGATTTATCAGTGAAGTTATTCAACTTTGCAGCTATATTACCCAACTCGACATATCTGGGATATAAAGGCTTGACTTTCCTTCCAGTCACCTTTCGCCAATCTTCCCAAACAGACTGAAGAACTTTAGGATCGCGACTCTCGGACATGATGTTTACTATATCGTCGTCCATATTCAAATTGCATTTCTTTCGATTTTTTGGATCACAAATTCTCGCGCCAGTATTAATTGCCGTCATCTGATCCACAAGCTTATTATACTCCAGTAATTGCTAGGTTGAATAGAAAAAAATTATTATTTTATTCACATGATTAAGTACTTTGAATTATAAGTATATAAATAGTCTGAGGAAAGCCGTTTTATGTATAGAAGTCCTCTTGTGTTCAGAAATTACCTCATTTGACAAAGCAGATTCCCCAATGTTGCTGTACAGGAGAAACTGTCTCTTGAGATTTTCATCTTTCAATTTTTTCCACGGAAATGTCTTAATTTTTGCCTGAGCCGTTCCTGTCAAATTTGATGATCCTGGAACATTCTGTTTGGCTGCTAAGTTTGCGTCCGTGATATTGGTTTCATAATTCCAGTCAGCTTGATGTTGTTTAACGTCCCATTCAATGCTCTCTTTATCAGCTGCTGCCAATATGGCTCTGGCTTTCTGCAGAAAATCATTAGAATTGGTTTTAGATGCCGCAACGGCCTTCTTAGATTTCACTACTGCCTTCTTGTTCCCCTTCGAAACATCTGCTATTGCAACTGCGAAGATTGCTATTGCGAAAAATCTAGAAAGAGAAAAGTTTTATTACTTCTACATTCTCATCATAATAAGAAGGTAGTGTTTTTATAAGAAAATCGATTTATGCGGATTTAATGAAACCTCCAAGTTTTGAGATCCCCTGAGTCCGAAAAACGGGTTTCACGTTGGTGCTGATTTGATGAGAAACTGAAATGACGGAATTCCCGATGTGGATTCAATTCGTTTCTCTCTTTATACTGCTTCCTCATTAAGGAAATTTTGCAGCAATTAAAAAATCCGAACTTCATTCTCTGACATATCTCGATATGACTTTAGAAGTTCATAAATGTTTTTTTTTTAAAAGATGTTCGCGTGTGTGTACGTGCTAACAATGCTCTTTCTATGATGGTTTAAAAAGAAGCATAGTTTCTTCACGTAAAAGACTTAAGCTTCCCTCTAGCTAAACAGTTCATTGAAAAATTGGATGAATTGATCCTCCAAAATAGAAATCCAGGTACACAAAGTCTTTCAACTCCTGAACCACCTTCTCCTTCCACTTCCAATCCCTTCCCTTATCCCTTAAACCTCCTCTCTTGAGCCCCATAACCTTGGACTTTTATGCATCTAACTCTGAACGACTCCTATCCAGGTACCTTCTCAACCTCTCTATCATCTCTTTCAATGCCTCCTTACTTTTTGTCAGCACCACTATGTCATCTGCATACGCAAGTGACCAAATTCTATCCCCTCCCACCCTCACACCTCCTGGCACTCCTCCCTCTAGCTTCCTCTCCATGTTAGCGATGAAGATCGCAAAGAGCGTTAGACTGCGTTAGAATAAGCAAACACCTCTGCCTCAAACCCCTATTCATCCGGAAACCCTCTGAAATCGTGTCCCCCTCTCTCGACCTATCTTCGTCGCATCATACGCCACACTCACCCTTTCGATCAGACCTGTCTCTACTCCCCTCTCCTCCATCGCCTACCACAACCTCCCCTTTTCCTCTGATGGAAAAGTGCCTTTCAGGTCTATGAAAACCGCGTAGAATTTTGACCCTTCCTTCACTATTCTTCTATCCACCACGTGCTGCAAAATATAAGTATTGTCTATAGTGCTCCTAACCGCTCTGAATCCCGCCTGAGTCTCTGGCAATATGCCTTTTCCTTCTACATCATTATGTAGCCTCTCCGCCAATACCATTGCATACACTTTGTAAGCCGTGTTCATAAATGTAAACTACTTCTTTTAGCCTTTCTCTAAACGCTGGTGTGCAAAACATCTATGCTTCTTTCTTCACCCCGTCCAAACTTGCCGCCTTCGACCTTCTTGATTTCCTTATTTGTAACTCGGCACTGAACTCTGTTCCTCCTACCTGTCTCATTCTCCTACTTTCCTCATCTCTCTTCTAGTGATGAGCGATACTTTGAAAAAGTATCGATGCCAGGGTACCGATACTCTTAATCAGTCGATACCGATCCAACTACGATGCTATTAATGAAAGTATCGATACTAAAGTATCGAGTAAGAGTATCGACTTTTATATCATGAGCAAAAGAGAAATGAATTTTAGATGAGTGTTAAATTCGAACTCATAAGTGTTGCGCCCAAAACTGTTTATTTTTACTTTGATGTTGCTAGCTTTACTTAGGATATTGAAAATTTACAACATTGTATAGCTTTCAAAAATTGTTTCAAGTCTGACAAAATTTTAATTATTAGCTGGTTATTTTGAAGGTCTTTATAGTTCAGGTGAGTAAATAGTTTGTATATTTGCATTTTTCTTTTTCACCAAGCAATCAAAACAACAAGAACAATATATTTTCCGTAAATATACCAGTCATTACACAATTAGCGTTTTGCTTATAAAAGAAGTAAACGTGTCTAAGTGACACGCGGAAGGGACGAACTTCCTTCCATCGCTTAACAAATACTGAATTTAAACGTACCTCATATAATTATATAAAAGTAATGCGTGTCTTTGAAACATGCGGTAGGAACGGAGTTTCGAATGCGTATATACGTACGTCCTCCCTCCTTAGCACGCATTCGTATTTGTTAAGCGATGAAAGGAACTTCGTTCCTTCCGCGTGTAACTTGGACACGTTCATTATTTTTCCACTTCTATTACAAAAAGATGAAAAAATTACCAAAAATCGTGAAATTAGTCCGACTTTTGGGATTCAAACTTTGTTGTGAAGCTAATAACAATAAGGTATCAAATTTGTGAGAATTGGTTGGAAGTTTTGCGAAATGCAAGAAGTTGCATTTCCGTAAAATCTATATGTCATCAACCATGCTGATAGAAATTTTAACCGGTGTCATGTATCTCTTCAAATAAATAAGTTGTAAGCAGAGATCGTTGAAATTTGAATCGGTTAATTATGTCAATGCTAGTCTGTGAAAGTGTATTAGGATCGTTGACGCTTTTCTTTCATGTCACATTTACAAGCAATTTTTGCGCAATTTACCATCAGCTTATGTACTTTCAAAATTCTTCATATTAATCAGTACAACAAAACTTGAATCGCAAAAATCGTACAATTTTTACTCCTATTACAAAACGATAATGAAGTAGCAAAAATCGCAAAAGTATACCAATTTTTTACGATTCAACTTTGTTGTAAAGCTAATAACAATAAGGTATCAAGTTTTTAAAAATTTGGTGAAAATTTCGCGAAATGCAAGAAGTTGCATTCTCGTAAAATCTATAGGTCGTGAACGATGCTCGTAAAAATTTCAACCGATATCATATTCTGAAGTCAAGAACGTTTTTCAGCGTAGCGTCCGAGGCGATGACATATTCTAATGTCAATAACGCTTGTCAGCGTTACGGTACCAAAATACTTTTTAAGGATTAGGTCTCTATCCACGAAATCTCTCTACCATCGTATGAGAAAATTCGTTTAAAAAAATTGGCATTCGATTTGATTTTTATTTTTACGCACTCGATGGAATTGGATGAAAATGACTTGCTCGTAAATTTGTCGTAACCAGTTGTAACACTAAGTGCAGGTTTTGAGATTTGCCACATTCAATATAAAAATATTATATTTACTTTTGCAAACCAAATTGGCAGTCTTGCCTCAGTGCATACAACTGCCTATTAGTATATATTGTTATAGAATAGATAAATGTAAAGTATCGATGGACCGATATCGGTGAAAAAAGTATCGATACTCGATAGTATCGACTTTGTAAGTATCGGTATCAAGTATCGAAATATCGAGTTCCGAGTACCCGATACTCAAAGTATCGAGTAGGTATCGCCCATCACTACTCTATTCCGTTTATCTGAGCCCTAAAATGATTCTTCGAAAAAATTCCCTCCACTCCTTACTCCCGATCTTCTCACTTAGTCCCTTCCTACGTTTTAAAAACCTATCCATCATCTTCCAGACGTCCCCTTTAGTCTCAAACTTCTCAACTCCACTTCCAAATCCTGCTCTCTCCCTTGCTATTTTCTTTTGCACATCAACATTAACTCCTTTCTCATTTCCATGTACTCCTCTCTCTTTGCGGTCCACTCATTCTACTTCTTGTACTTCCTTTCCATCCTCCTCCTCATCTATTTAATTCCTTATCCCACCACGGTTTCACTATTTCTTTCTTCTTCTTTACGAACACTTTCTCTTGCACAAACTTTGTCACCTTCCACCATCTCTTCCACCGACTTCCCTTCAAAACTCACTTCCTCCATCTGCTCCTGGTACTTTTCTGTAGCCTCACCCGTCCATTTCTCCCTTTCTCTCATCGAAACTTCTTCCCCTCCTTGGCTTTTACAGCCTTCCCTTCTTATCAACAAGATTAGAGGCTAATGGTCTGATTCTATTCTCCTTTCTGCTGCGACTTTTCCCATCCCCTCCCATCCATGCTTATTCATGACCACATAATCAAACACCGATGCTCCCACCTTACTGACATACGTGTGCTCTCTCTTCTCATCCCTGCTATTGTACCATTGGTGACCGCCCACCCTCTATCCTACATCCAGCCTCTCAAAATCTCCCCCTCTGTATTATCAGCTGTGTCCTTCGATCTTCTGTCAAAACTTCCCCCATCCCTGTAGAGGCCTACTCCCCTACTATTTTCGCATTGAAATCCGCCCCTTTTTCAAGTTTCATCATTCCCTCCTCTCTCTCGCCTATGACATCTTCTACCTTTTTTTCGATCTTTCCACTCACATCCCCATTGTACACGGTATTTTCGGATTGCAATACCTCCCCTTCCCCAGTACCACTATTCTCTCCTCTTTCTTTCCTATAATATCCTCCACCCTTCCTTTGATCCTTGCTATCTCATTCCTATTGGAACCGGTCACAAACTTGCATGTGACCCCTCCTATCTCTAGATCGCTAATTTGCACCTCTTGCCCCTCGCCCCTACCGTGACTTTCTTCTTCAACCCCCTCCCTGCTCCTCTTGATAATTCACCCAATATTCCTACGTTTCTCTTTTAATCTAACCGCCTTTCGGAGCATTCACCTCAATCCCCTTGGTAGCCTCGGATCTATTCTACCCCACTTCTACCTGCACAAGCCTCCAGAGGTCTTCATCTTTCTTTCTCACCCCTGCAGCATTTTAAAATGGCAGCTTTACTACTCATCCGCCCTCCTGTGACCCCCCCCCCCCCCTCCTACTATTCCCTACAAAACAAGTCCCCTGCACTTCTTCAAGCTCCTCTTTCTCCTTATCCCGAACTTACATTGTCTCCTCAATGTTTATTTCCTTATACCCTACCTTCACAGCTCTCTCTCCTAGCTCTGTCATTCAGCTTTCACTGAATTTCGCTCTCTAATCTTTTCAACTCTTTGATTCCACAACCGCTATCTCACTGCTCTCCTTCCCCTAGAGCCCTTATTTCACTTCCTTACCCAATCAACAAATGTTATCATTATACGCGAACTTCATGAACCATTGTTTAAAGAAACCAACTTGAAGTCAACAGAGTCTCATACAACATTGAAATGCTACGAATAAGATATTGCTAATGAAATTTGTTTAGAACAATCACAAATGCCGAGAGTAGAAAAATTTTTGTTTTTAAGTCCCTCAGGTTACGCATTTTGAGGTGGATTTGCATGACGAAAAAATACTCTGCATGAAAATTAAAGAAATTTTGTTCTTCGAATTGGTTCAAAGGAAATAAAAATGGTCAATACTCATTAATGTCAGAGCCAAAGGATTAGTGATCTTCGGGATAGGTCGAATCAGCGCTTGGTTCCAAATATTGGGAAAAATCCCAAGCTGCAGCGAATAATTGTATAAATGAAGTAAAATAGGGAGTATGACACGGAGAGAGAAATTAAACATTAGAATTGAGATTCCATCAACTCCGATAGCCCTAGAAATTATCTTGGCAATAACTGGAAGCAGAGAGTCTGGCCAATATACTTTTTTTGTCGCACCGAACTTCGCATGTGTCCTCCTGACAAACTCTGACATGTTCATGGAGTAGATTAGGGCTGTGATTTTGCATGTCTATCCAAATACAGTGTGATAATTTTGAGACATCGGAAAATCTAAGAAAATGCGCATCTACGCGGAAAGAAATTTTTGACAGCTGCTGCATTCATAGTAGTAGGCCAGCGCAACCAAGGCATGAAAGCAGCAGCAACTTCAATTTTCAAAACGCGTCTGTCCCATAACGTTAGTTTATCTGTTTCTAAGACGACAGTTGCCCACACTGTGAACGTAGCGTTCTTTGACAGGAAGAACAATTTTTCATAAACAGAAGGCGTATTGGAGTACTACAGTTTGGCGCAACGAAGTTGCCTATAAGTGCCGCTGTTGTACTAAATTTCTTTTCGTGTAACAAAAAAAAAATTTTGCGATAGAAAATGTCCATTTTCTAGGTGTAAAAGGAAACCCGAGAAAATGTACCCACACCTTACCACCTATTTCCCGGGGGTTGTGGGATGAATTTATGATTTCTAATTGGAATATGTGCCAAAACCTATATTCAAAGCTGTCCTTGTGGCGAGCAATTAAACTTGACTCTTCGCCGAATGCGCGCCAATCAGTCTATTTCTCGAGTTTCGAAAGTTCGACGAAAAATGTTGTTATTCTATGAATTCGTGCCAGAAACAGATAAGGTGACATGGATGATATTTCTGAAGGTACATTAAATCGTTGCTTGCTTCCAGATTTGCATTTCGAACAAGTATGTTTATGATATTGGGAGTGAAATGTGCACGTCCAAAAAATTTTGTTTCCATGTTATTCAGGAATATACGTAGTGAATTCTTTTCTTGCCTGCGAGTGCGCGCACCGGGATTTTCCGTTTTGATCGGCAAAAAGTATCACCTTTTGATTCCTCCAACAAAAGCTGCCCCGTCCTGCCCCCGTAGAAATAAATGCGCTTTTTCTACAACCGCGTGGGAGTGTTTACCTTCGGTATAGCCTAACAATCCATAATCCTCTACGCGCCACATGCCACGTCGAAAAGATACTCATTTAAAATTAAAGTAATTCATTCAGTGATGTTCGAATATACCCTTGGGAACGTTTCAAAAGTGCTGGATACAATACATGGGGTGTCCAAATTGAATTTTACCATTTTATGAAATTAGAGTATTTATCAATTGAAGTATTCACTTTTCTCATCAAAAAATGTGACGAATAAATAAATAATATGAAAAAACTATAAATATCTAAACAATAAATATATGTAACGAAAACATTGTAAAAGAAAAGCGAGTTCAGAATAAAAACTTAGGATTTTTGGCGTAAAAAGTTTATAAACTGGGAAAAAAGGAAATACATTTTTTACTTCGTTATTGACAGGATTCAAGACGCGGGTCGTGAAATCGAAACGTCTCAAAATTTTCGAATATGTGGAATCCTTCAAGGACATGAATCTTGAAAATGAAATCACGACTTTAGGGACGAAGTTTCTCGGTATACCAGCTGATACTTTTACTATTTACCATCCCTAGCGAGAGGCCTTGAGAATGAGTCTTCTGAGCTTAAAATGTACGCCATTTTTAGTCCAACATTATGGATTTCGAATTTCAAACCCTTTTGTACTCCTCTTCGTGCAAAACATTAGAGCATTTCGGAAAATCTTCAGCCATTTTGGGTCCACCACTTTATTTTCGAATTTTTAATATCATTTTCTAAATCAGTGACCCAAAAAACGCGATATAAACACTCGAGAAGTCATAAATATTAACGTTTTGAGTTTTGGGAACGAATTTGATATCTTGAACCATGTGCGTCCCCAAAGTGTGTGGTGTAGGGTAAATGTTTGCGGGGCAAGTCTTCTTTCTTGCAAATAGAAATCTCCTTTTCTATCTAATATTATTCTACTATTAAGAAAACAATAAATGTTTACAACAAACATTCTATATTTTATAAATGACAAACTTCGATTTCCATATCATGAAATAATTGTTGGAACTTTCAAAAACGCTAAAAAACCAAATCAACATTTTTCTTATAGGTAAAAAACTAGTAAAACTTGAACTTTTCAAGGGAGTCTTCGGTATCAGCCTACTTTTTTTATATATCTGGTTGCAACATGGGATAATGAATTTGTTTGATTTAATCAGACCTTCGAATGTTTTGACGTTTCTCGCGGTTGTTTACTCTTATTTTTCTTTCCGATTCTGTTTATTTGAAAGTCTATATCTCGATCTTTCAGAATACAGTTATTTCGACATACAGTTATCGTAAGACCTGATAAAAATTAAAAAATTTTATTTTTACTTTCAGAAATCTTTTCTGTCATCACGCGACGTATTGAGCTTTTTTATCAGTAGCGTATTCCAAAATTTTGAAATAGAGTAGAATATTCATCCTCGTGTTAAGTCGATTAAAATTCTAAAAAATCATTTCTTTCAAATAAAAACTAAAATATCTCGGAATACAATCACCCATATTAGAATATTGTGCATTGGCCGAGCCAGGCCCGTAGCCAGAATTTCGTTTCGGGTGGGGGGGGGGGGGGGGACACCCACCCGCATTGCGAGGGGCTGTTGGGCCAG
>WSXT02081913.1:0-43452 GCA_011762715.2 Neuroterus valhalla
AAAATTCTCATTTTCTTCTATATTTTTGGATTTTGAAAATGCCATAACCCTGACAATTTTGCTTTTATCAAAAAAAGTCGTAATAAGAAACTGTTTTTTCTTCCACCTTCTACAAGAAACCGTATTTACAATTTTTGAGTCTTGGAAAAAAAATTCTGAAAAAATTTCCAAAATGCTCCCTCCCTTTGATTTTTCATTCAAAATAGCTGGTTAACGAACTCATCTTGTCTTTTTGGTTCCTCAAAATGTGTGCCAAAGGGCAATCTAATCCGAACATTCTTTCGAAAGTTATGGAGTACACAGATTTCAGACCACAGACTACGGACAGACAGACAGAGAGACACCTTCGTAAAAACAATTTTTTCTGACTCCGGGAGTCTCAAAACGTGGAGATTTCATCAAATCCGCAAAGTCAATTTTTACATAAAACCAATACCTTCTCATTCAGAATGAGAATGTAAAAATGAGTCTTAATGTGGATGTAACCCATTGTTGCTGTACCACAAGTTTCCTATTCAACCGAAAAAGGTCAGTTTCCAATTTTTGACCATATAAGATTGTTAAGCCAAAGTAAGAAAACTTATCTTATTGTTCAATCCCCAAGCAGAGAAGACAAATTTCCACAAATAGCTCTTGTGTAAAGGTATTAACTCCACAAAAGAATAATGTTTTAGGACTCAGTTTTTTATTTATTTTTTTTTTATTTCAAGTTTTAGGTTGCATCGGCTACAGGATCGTTAGCAACTGCCAGTACAGAAAAGTATTAAATGAAGAGATCTCCGTGTTTCTTCTGGGGGATCCCTTTAGAGATACTGTTGTAGGCGAAAATACTCATTTTCCTTACTTAACCCAGAAAGGAGCTTCCATCGGATATCTTTCGAGTACACCCCACCAAAGGACATGCTTATATTGATTTTGTGGATCCGGCAGCTTTACATGAATCAAGTTTTCATGTTTATCGTCGTTTCTCCCTTGAACCAGATTGGCAAAAGCAACCATCTGGCTATCTTTCACAAAAACGTGGGACTGTGTATGAGTATAAAAATCGACGGGGAAAATAGTATTTTCGAGACTTGCAGTGAAATGACGGTTTCGTGACGCTTGAGGTGTGCTCACATAAATGGGCTCTTCTCCAGTTCCTTCTACTGAGTCTGTCATCCATCCAGGAATATAATTATCAGGAACAGGATTAAGTAATCCATACTCAACATGGCTCTTAGTTCTCATAACTATATAAACCCGGCTGTGAGTTTCGAGGATGCACAAACCTGGAACACTGACTCTTGGTGGTGCACCTATTTGAGTTGAAGAAATAGAGATTAATTAACTTATTGTACATTTGGAAGGCGTCTATTAAGAAAAAATTGCTAATCCAAAGCCTGGAGAAAGTAGAGAATTATTTCGATGTGAACGTGTGAATACCCAATTTTAATGAAGCTTATGCATTTCATTTTCAAGATTTATAATGTGCCCTATTTTTGCTTAAGTGAATTCGAGAATATAATACAATTGCGTTCGTTAGTGTCATAAAGTAAGGTATAACAGATCAAGTAAGAAGAAAATTCCTATCCGAGTTTTGCCGCTATAACGTGTAAATATGTTAAGAATTCGCCCTTTTGAATTGCATGAGTATTGGCCCCCGAGTCTTTCAAAGTATAATGTTTTCCAATACCATGTTATTGTATTATAATTACTGATCAAATCATCGAAAACCGTGCAGATAAAGAGCAGAGTGAACATTCTCATCTTTTGAAGATATGAACAAAGATCGAAAACTGATAGCAAATTTTGAAAATCTTTTTGAAAAAAAATTCCATTTTATGGATTACGTTCTTCCTTATGCCTAATTTTATAGGATCAGAGAGTCTTATACGCATGGTTTATTACTCATTGTCACGATCTTGAAATTTATTTTTGCATGAAGGATTTAACAGTTTGATTTGAATTTGAGAAGAGTTGAATAAAAATGTTTCGATTCCACACAATCCATTTTTTTAGCCACTTCAAGAATACTCACGGGAAAAAACGTTGTAATATTCACGGAACTAGGAAAAATACGAAGAGGAGAATGAATAATGTGAAATCCAAGCGGAAAGTTTTGCTTGAATGTAGAAGAAAAGACATCTTACCTTCACATATACAATATGTACGGAAGAATATCAAACATAAAAACATGCGTAATATACTTTCAAAAAAACAGAGTAAATTGGAACTCATATGATTGTAGTATTACTACGATTAACTGTCCGTTTAAGGTTATTTTCGATTGATAAAAATTTTTTTAGACTTGAATAGGATAACAACCCAATTATCAAAACGCCGTCTATTTGACGAAATACAGAAGTTTAGCTCGTACAAAAATTGTCTGACCATTCACAAATTTTTACTCAACATTACAATAACAAGCTATAAGTCATGTTAATTTTATTTCTAAAAGAGATGTACGTTTTGAATTGGATATAAGATTCAGAATCTTAAAAAGCCGTGCTTCTACAAGCTGAAAATTTTCTATAAGAGTACATTCTCTAGTCTCGCGCGCCGTAAAAACAAGTACTGTACCCTGCTAAAAACTTCGGATGAGTTTCGGACACATCTCGGATTCCGAAATTTGCCCGAATTTGTCATAAAAGTGATCTGGTCTTTGTCTTCCGGAGTCTTTCCGAAAGGGTCCGCAATTTTTCCGACGGAAGGAGCACGAAATTGAATTTGTTTTTTCACTCGGTAGAATCCGAAAGTTGTCCGGTGTGACTTTTTCAATCAATCCGGAAAGAATCCGTTTGAGTCCGTATTTTGTACGATATAACAGATAGTAATAATCCGAATTGTGTCCGGTCATGTCTTTTTCAGACGGTCTCCGGATTTGTTAATCTTGATCGTGTCCAGTCGAATCCGTGTTTTGTACGGTCTGAAGAATACGATCAATCCGGATTATATCTGGTCATATCCGCTTTTCGTACGCTCTTACGGATATAATTAATTCGGATTGTGTCCGCTCTTGTCCGTTTTTGTACGGTTTTCTGGATATGATTGATTCGGGTTGTGTCCGGTCGACTCTGTTATTTGTACTGGTTTCTGAGTATGATTAATCAGGTTTGTGTCCGGTCAAGCCCGTGGTTTGTACGGTCTGGCAGATTAATCGGACCACTTTCTGTTTTTACTTTACCGAAATACCATTCAAAGCTGCGGATTAATTTCGGATAAATGCGGACTATCATCGGAGTAAATGTTTAGGCCGAACGGATTTCAGATTTAATCAGACGACTTTCCGTTTTTACTTTATCCTTACTGAATTACAACGCAAAGCCGCGGAGTGATTTTGGATTGGACCGGACTATTACCAGAGTCGATGGTTTTCAGCGTACCTATTTCGGATTTGTTCGGATCACTTTCCGTTTCTTTTTTTAATAAAAATAATTTCAGTTTCTGAATTCCGGACTGATTTCAGATAGAGCCAAACTATTTCTGGGGTGGATGTTTTTGACAGATAGATTTCGGATTTAACCGGACGACTTTCCGTTTCCAATTTAACAAGAATAATTTCAGTTTCTAAACTCTGGACTCCTTTCGGAAGGAAGCGGACTCTTCCCGGAGTCGAACTTAATTGTCCGGACAGACTTTGGACTCAGCCAGAAAAATTTGACTCTTTTCGTACGGTTTTAGGATTAGATTGGACAGGTTTCGGAAAAAGTTCTTGAGTTGGATTGATTTTGGATGAGTTCGGATCAATTTCGGAATCCGAAATTTATATCAGGGTAGCCTCTTAGCACAGCAAAATTTGGAATCAGAATTGCGTTATGAAATTTGCCAAGACAAGCCGCATTTAAGTAAACTGACAGAAAATTAAGCATGTCAACAATCGCAATAAATGTTAAATAAATAAAAATATATTCATATTTTATCAAACAATCGAGAAGAGCGTTATAATTATTCATTTTGGTAAAGTGTCTCTTGTTTCGAGTTCGGAGCAACAGCTCTGGCTCCGACTGAGAAAAGGTGGGACACCACATGTACGCGTCTATGATGGGCAAAACGAACACATGCTTGCTTGTCCACATAGGTGGCCCTGCATCTAGTTTCGTAAGTAAAAAAAAAGATCGATCAATTTTCTACTCATTTGAGAAATATACATTAAAAGAAAAAGGTAAATTAAATCCTACAGTTTAAAAAAAATTATGTTTTAATTTACGATCCACTTAGAGTTCGGGATGAATTTTGATAATTGGGGAGGGCAACAAGGGCTTCAAAAAATTAGGATATCTTCACACACTTCATCATATTTACTTCACTTTATAAAATGAAAAAACGCGATGTCATTTTGGTGGAGGCGACGCGATTTATTTCTGGAATTTTTAACCTTGTCTTCTGTTTGTTCAAATGAAGTTAAAAATATTGTCTGATTAACAGAAGTGCGCACAAAACAATCACTGAAATTACGAAAGATTCAACGAAAGAAAGTAAAAAATAAAAAAAATCTAGAATCGCGGAACAAAAGATAGAATATTTGGAACAATGTATAGGGGTCCGATCTTCATTTTACGCCGTAATATTATATCAGCATTAGGATACTTTGAACAATTAAGGTGAATAATTTTTAGTTGTATTCGAACGATTGCAAGATTCGGAATATATGTCCCTCTAATGATATGCCCCAGTCTTATAATCATTGACTGACCAGTAATTTTGTACATCGACCTTCAGACTCAGATGTTCCATAAAAGTGGAATGATAATTGAAAAAGGATATAACGCAATCTTACAGAACGCCTAATTTTGCCAAAAAACATCAAGTTACGTGTATATTGTTATCTGGTTCGAAATTTTAGTTACTTGTTGTTGAGACCTATTGGTATCGAATTTCCAACTCTGAAGTAAATAGTTGTAAAGTTATCAGTTTTTTCGGTCGTAACATCTAAATTCTGGTTAGATGTGGCAGTTTTTCTAGGTCGTCTCTGTTTCCTGGAATTGGTCAAATGTTTCTACGTGAGGTCCACAGTTTAAAGAGTTAAGAGGCCGATGAGCAATGAAATGTTCAAACGGAAAAGTTTGTTATTTTACCCAAGAAATGTAAATCCAAAACGAATCCAAAACGACCAAGTCGAGATGTTTCTCCTCCGAACTATAATATGCAAAGGTTTGAATGACTCATTTTACTGAGCTTATTGTAGCGTCAAGGTTTTAGAAAGAAGTTTTCTTTATTCCTAGCTCGCGGTTGCATAAACTACAAGAGCAATTGCAAACACCCTTCCGAACAAGTATCATATGGAAGAATACATTGATGAAACTAAGTACTTGGTTAACTCTTATGAATAGGAGTTTTAGATAATAATCATGATCCTTGCATTCCTCTTCGTCAATTTCTTCAGATACTGTCATAGGCCAGAAAACTCAGTTTCCCTACCGTACCCAGGAAGGAGGTTCCCTGTGATATTCCAGTAGTACGCCCCACCAAATGATATGATTGTAAATATTTTGGGGATCTGGGACCTTTACATGAATCAAATTTTCACGTTTATTGTCATTCACCCCTTGAAAAAGGATAGCATAATAAAACTTTTTGCCATCGGTCAAAAAAACGTGGGATTCATTATGAAGTGCAAAATCGCCAGGAAAGAGAGTAGTTTCAAGTTTTGCAGTCCAGTTACGATGTTTTCGCGCATGAGGTACCCTCACAAAAACAGGATCCGTTTGTGCAGATACCTCTTCAGAGCCTTTCATCCATTCAGGAATATATTCATTGGGAACGTTATACAGTAATCCATACTCCACATGGCTGTTAATTTTCATTGACACATAAACGCGGCTTCTATCAACAAGAAGAATACGTTCTGTTAATAACTTTCCTCCTCTGGGTGGCGCTGCATCTAGTTTCGTAAGGAAATAAAAGCGATGTATTAACTTGTTGCATAGTGGAGAAACATTCATCAACCAGAAATATAAATTTCGAAGCCTTTGGAAATCAGAGAATGATATTGTAGTCTACATACCTTGTAGAGTTTGGTTCAAATTTCAAAAGTTTGAAAGAGCAAAGAGGACCATGAAAATGCCCCAGGACGAATCTAATTAGTTGATAAAGTACGGCCCTTACTTCCCTATATATTTTCTCTTGCGTTTTTCTGAATGCAATAAAGAAAATTTCCCAAAAATTTGGGGTCTTGCAGGATCCTCAGATCGATTAAATTTAATGTGACTTCTCCTTGGGCTAAGGAAATAGATATTTTCATTGTAAATCCTAATCTTCCGGAATGGGGAGATGCTCTGTTAGCAGACGATGTCAAGGAGACTTATTTACAAACAGCCAGACCGGTCGCTATTTTATTTCTTCGTGATTAACATCAACACTGTTGAGACGATATTCAAATAGAGTTAGAGGATAGCATCTCCAAACATACCAATTCTATACCTAAACAAATCTGAAATTCTATATAAATATGAAAATTCAGATATTTTTTAAAAGTCTACCAAGTAAGAAAGAACAAAGTTTGAAAATGGATTCTCCGCCAATATATATTGAAAAAGTTATCAAATCTACTTTATTCCAGCATTTCAGAATTGAGTTTTCGACCAATGTATGAAGCTTATCTAATTGCTGAAGTATAAGTTTCGAAATAGCTAAATTTGTCAAATTCGCAATTCTAAAATACAAAACTTGACCCTTTAGAATTTTCATAACAAGTTCTACCTTCATTCAAATTCCAGAACATGAATTTATTCCCAAATTCTCAAATTTGGAAACCGGCTTCTCGGCGAATTGGTTCATGAAGATCTAAAAATATCGTATACTGAATTATAAATTTTGAGTTTGCAAAATTTATAATTTACTAAACTGAGTTCTCCCGAACTTGGTACATTTATGAAAATTATCAAAATTTTCATATTTATATACGATTTCAACTTTGTTCATATCTACAAGCGATCGGTTCGTTTGAAGAAGGTATCTCCAAAACTATTGAAATATCTTTCCAGGCATTTTTATTTCACGTTATTATTTTAAAATTAAAAGCTGCCTCATCTTTGGCTGGATCTGATTTAAAGATTTAAAAATTGTAAGTACGGTTTCTTGTATTAGGTTAAAGTGAAATAATTTTCCCGCATGATTTTTTTCATATAAACAGAATCGTCAGAGTTGTGGCATTTTCAAAATTCAAAAATATAAACAAAAATGAGAATTTTTAGCTAAACAAAAGAAGATATGAAAAAAGGGTATGGAGGAAACAGTGTTTATTTTTGGGAGCCCTACAAGAAAGTCTTTACAACTTTTTGAATTTTCTCAAAAAATCGAAAAATCAAATTTTGGTCGCACTAAAAGTGATGAAAAATAGAAAGTTTCATTTTTTGGTGAAACTATGCAAGGTAAGAGAAAATATAATTGAAAAAAATTGCGCACCAAAAAAAGATCTACGAATTATGTAAAATTAACTTTTCGATAGGACTTGTTTTTTTTTGCTTCATATCTAAAAACCCATTCAAAAAATGAAAAAAAATAAACTTTTGAACGATTGTGACAAGCTTAGGAAAAAACAACTAGACATAAGTTTCCGAAAAAGGTCTATAAATTTGCTAAAATTTTTCCGATGCTAATTTTTTGCTTCAATTTTTGCCTTAATCATATGAAATAAAGTAAAACATTAAACAATTATATTTCTATAAAAAGGACACAACATATGAAAAAAATTGGGCAACTAAACTTCTCTACCGTTCCAGACGATTTTTGATCGAGTGCGCAGCACGAGACACGAGATGAGAATGTATTCGCTAAAGCCGGAAAAGCTTTAACAAAAGAGAATCCACAATCATCTAATTAAAGTAGTCGACATTTCACTATCGAGTTTCAAAAGCTCTGTATGCAAAAGTAGGGAAGTACAAAGACCGAGCGCGTAGCGCGAGGTAAATGTATAACCGAGCGCGGAGCGCGAGGTCAGTTCATCATCGAGCGCGAAGCGCGAGATCCGACAGACGTGCGCCTGAGGCGCGCTCAAACTTGCGAGCGAAGCGAGCCGCGCGCGAAGCGCGCGATGAGAATGTGCCCGCGCAGCGGGCAGATTTTTTTATTCCAGAAAGTGAACATTTGCAATAAAAAAGAAATATTATAGCAGAAAGTATAAAGTTGATCGCCATTGGAGATTCAAATTTCAAAGAAGTTAAATTATTTAAGTTTGTCAGTTTCAAGTGTCATACGTAGGCATGAACTTTCAGACGAATCACCATCAGAACAATTCATCATAAACTCCTTTACTCGCGCGCAACGTGTAAGTCCGTGTTAAATACACACACGCGACGCGCCTCCAGAACGGCAGGAAAGAAGAAAAGAGAGGGGGGGGCAGCTGCGTTGGTGCCCTACTTTAGACATTTTGTGTCGCATTTTTCTTGACGAGGTGTTTCCGTTTTTCCTAGTTAGGTCGACTCGCTCAGAGTATATGTATACCCTCCCAAAAGAAGCCAAGCTTCAATAATTCATTTCCTCAGCCCAAGGGTAAGTTATTCTGAATTTATTCGAGCTCAGGATCCCGCGAGACACCGGATTTTTGTCAAGCTTTCTTTATTGTATTTGAAAAACGCAAGAGAAAAAATATACGGAAGTCAGTCCCGTACCTATCAAAAACCAATTTCAAAGTCGAAACTGTCCAATGCCCTTAGGTCATAAAACTTTGTTGGACTTAGCAAACGTGGTTACGGAGATCAGAATACTTTAACAAATTATAAGATTCGTAATATAACCTCCTATTTGTTTTCATAAATTAGGAAATATTACACGATCTCGTTTCTTGAATAAATAAAGTTTGGTTATATCAATTAAATGTAAAAGAATTCTTATCCTTCCATCTCTCGCAAACACATGCAGATACCTTGTTTCCATGAGAGCAAAGCGAAATATTAAAAAGATTCATAATGAAGCCTTCTGTTCATTTCAATGAGGTCAAAAATATTCCACAATCTCGTTCGTTTATTGAGTGAAGATTGGCAAATACAATTGTTTTTTTAAAAATTCGTCGCTTTGATTTGCATGAGCTTAGGCTGTGGAGTCTCTCCAAATATAATGTTTTCTTTGGCTCCTTAACTAATTACTCGCCTGGTAGCATTCACAGGAAAATTCTGTAATAATAAATAGTGTCGAAATCATATTATTCTACACTTACTGTTCAAATTAATGGCAAACGTGCAGATGAAGAGTAAAATGAACATCTCCATTTTTGGAAGATATGAACTACAGTAGAGAACTTGAAGCTGATTATGAAAGATCTTCCTCAGTACTAGCCGGATTTCTCTTTGTTCTCTATTCTTATATAATGTGTAACCATTGTATCAGATTGAGGAGCCTTATCTTTTTCTCCAAGATTTAGTGTTTATTGTATTTTCATATATTGAAAATGGGAGAATAGATGTTTGCACCTGTTTCCACCTACACAGCCTAATCCATTCAATTAATTTTCATCAAATTTTGAGGAGAGAAATCTAACGACTACACGTGCTATGTTTTTTTCCGGTTAAAATTCAACTGTTTTCTCGGAACGATAAATGAGGACTTGTCCTTCATTTAAGGCCTCGATATTATTCTCATATTAGAATAATTTTATCTATGGAGGTGAATAATTTCCTGTCGGTATGGAAAAATGTCGAAACTGAAATAATTTCTGGACCATTATAAAACTAAATGTAAGCAATCTCATGAATTGGAAAGAAGGGACATGACTTCCAATTGGCTGTAACGTAGGTGGAATTCGTCTCTGCATCTCGGATAACAAAGGAAATTCGATTATCCAAACCCATCTTATCACGGAATCATCTTTTTTGTACGTCATGGGCGGGAGGCAAACTTGACTGGAAATCACCACAAAACCAGAAACAGTTATTGGCTAAGGGACGCTATTGGAGAGACTTCTAATTACTAAACTGCTCGTAGAAGCAGTACCAATCCAGTGACGAAAGCTGTTTCTTCCAGGACTGTTGGTGCTGGGCAGCGCGTCCCGTCAATTCCTTTTGATCGGTTAAAGATTGTATCACGGCAAATATTGTTCAAGCTTCTCCAAACGCTATGGAACATCAATTGCTCAACAAATCGAAAACCAAGAAGAATGCAACATAGGATCGATTTATAAGGTAGATGAAAACAAAGGATGTCAAAAAACTATAGAAAAATGTTTGAATGACTCCATTCAATGAGCTTATCCTAGAGTCTAGGTCGTCCATAAATAAACACACTAATCTATCTACACAAACCTATATTCAGATACGCAATGGCCATTAGGCATCTAAATATTGGTATAAACTTTTAATGTGGATGATTCTATACCTCTTTCATGGAATGATCTCATAATGGCAATAATACTCAATTTTTTAAATCAATTTAATTTTATTACAAGCCTGAGGTCGCATCAACTACAAAATCATTAGAGCCATCATATAAAAACCAAACATAGATATAAAATTGCTAAAGGTTAATTTCCAATTGTGAACTTCGAGGGTCAGCAAATGCGGCGGTTGTCAGAAAACTCCATACATACCATTTTTCTGAGTTGGATAAGGCAAAAAATTTATTGACGTAAAAGTATTTTCTGAAATCTGATAGTTTTCCTGGCAGTTATCGCATTGGACGGGATTTTTAATGGAGTATGTGAATAATTCATTATTTTCTATTTTGTTGCAATAACGTGTAAATACATCATTTTTATAGAACTACGCGACTTATTTACAAGATTAGTACCGCAGTCTCCCTTCTATTCGAATACATTCAGAGATATCTGTTTCTCGGGTAAAGATTTATTTCAAGAAAAAAATATTTGCCCATGGAGAAAAATTGAGGTACAAACATATCCCTCGTGAATACAGTTACAAACTTTTCCTGATTGTTGAAGATAAAGGCTGTTCGTTCTAAATTATAGGATCCCATTTATTTGGTGATTTTTCAGTCATTGTTATATGATCTCTAGATTTATATCCCTTGTGATAAATAAACATTTCGATTGCAATGTAAAACAAGTGGAATGAAATAACTTGATCTTTCGGAAGAATAATTCAAGTACTAAGAGACGTTTTGAGGAAAGTAATGGAGGAAGCTTTTATTCCCTGGTAAGAAATAAACAGACCTTTTGGTAACTGTGAAACTGATTAATTCTCGCGCGAATACTTATCTATCAGGCAATGCTTCGCTTATGGCATTTTTGACACCAGTTCTGTTCCTGCAAAAAATCATGGAGGCTGGAGTTCTGGATCTGAACGAAGTGGAGAGCACCGCCCGAGCAAAGAGCGAGAATCAATCCTCATCGTACTCTTCAGATCATATACCTAGCTATTTTAATGACCTTACCAATGTGCATTAGGGTGAATATTCTTATCCCTTGTAGATTGTGGCGATAATCCTCTTCCTCCAATTATTTGGAACTTTACCGTCAACAGCACATATAATCATCTCCAATCGAAACAGAGTCCGGAAACCTACAAAATTCGACTTCTTGGCTCAAAATGTCGACTATTAGTTTGGAAGTGCAACTTTTTTACCAAGAATGTATTTATTTTGTTAATAAGTTGGCAAATAAGAATTTCATTTCCGATAATATCTCCTTGAAGCAATTTTTCAATTGAACGTACTAAACGTACGTCCCTGAAAAAGGGAAATTATGCATGTATTTCTCATATTTTTTCTCTTTATCATCATATGTAAGTTGGTCGGACAAAAGCGACCTAAGGGCCAAACGTAGAATCTCGAGAAAAACGAGTTTAAAGATAATGGTGTCTCCAGTTGACCGAGAGAGAAAGGAAATGATTGTTCTTCCTCCAGCTCACTGAGTGAACAAGCCCCTCCTATAAACGAGCTGCATGTTATGGGAAGAAAGGGAATAGATCCCGAAAAATAGCCAGCACCGCTTATACAAGCAGGAAGACTAAGGACCAAGTGACGAAACTTATTTTGTCTGGGACTGCTGCACGGAACGCGAAATGGTACGTATGCGTGCTCCGCACTGACCACTCGAGCTTGTGAACGAACGAGTTGACCAGCAGCGCCACACGCCGAGAAAACGGGCATTCAGGCGTTCACGCATCAGAGCCATCAGAGTCCACTATTCCAAGAAACCGAGAGTTTCCTTTTCCCTACTCTGTGGTACAAAGTATCCCAAGCAAAACGGCGTTCCAAAAATATGAAATGTTTTTTGGGAAACCTGCGTCAAAGAGAAGACTGTTTCATCCAATTGAATTTTGTACGGAGTGCCTTACTCCTGGAAGCAATCTAGAAATGATATTGGCATTTGCGTATACGGATGTGAATGACGTAGATAACAAACTCTTCACGTCGTCACGATTCAGACCAGTGAATAGCTTGGCGCTTGCACCGCTGGATGTTCAAGTGAACAGCTGAAGACAAGTACGAGGTTAGAATCGACGTGCTTAAAGGGCATGTGTGATTTTTGTAAAAGTTGCAGAAAGTCGATTGACTCTAATAACAATTCTGTCAAGAATGGTAGATTATGCACTCTACTAGATATTATTCAAGCAGTTTCAGGGCTCTGGGAAATATGTTGCTAAAAAAATACAAAACCATCAAGAATGCAATATACGACCGACTCAAAAAGTGCTCGTGCTTCGAGCTCCCGGCCTATGTTGAAGAATTCGTACTCTTTCGCAATCGCCTTTATGTTTACTTTTATTGCAAATACCCATTATGTACCTCATAAGTTGGATGTATTTCCTACACCTCTTATATCAAATGGCCCACACTGTTCTCAGTACTCAGTCTTATTCATTAATTTTCTTTTATTTCAATCTCTAGGTCGCATTAACTATAATACCATTAGCGACCGCTATTACAAACAATCATTTCTTAAAAGAATACTTTATTCAAACCGAGAATTCAAATAATAATCACGTCCGTCGTATTTCTCTTTATGCATTCCTTTAGAAATACTGTTGAAGGCAAGAAAACCCAGTATCCTCACATAACCCAATCAGGAGGAGTCCTCTGATATTTCATTAGTATTCCTGACATTATAATGTGGTTAAAAATATTTTCCGGATGTGGAACCTTCAAATGGATCAAGTTTTCATTCTTCAATTCGTACTTTCCCTCATTCAGAGTAGCAAAATAAACATCATGACCGTCTCTTACGAATACGTGGGATTCCGCATGCTGATCGAAACTGACAGGATGAGAAGTACCCATGAGAGATGCAGTAAAACGATGCTTCTGGTTCGCATGTGGTAGGATTATGAAAACGGGCTCTGATACTATAGAAGCTCTTCCTGAGTCATTCATCCACCAAGGAACATATTCTTCAGAAACGGGATTAAGTAATCCATAGTCAACATGGCTGGCAGTTTTCATCACTGCATAAATGCGGCTGTGATCAGCAAGAGAAATCGGTTCTGAAAGACTGAGTCTCCGTGGTCCTGCATCTAGTTACGTAGGAAAAAGAGAAGAGATTCAATTATTTGTTGTACTCTGAGTGAACGTCTATGAACAAACAATTGTAGAATCGGAGCATGTAGGAATCAGAGGATCAACAGCACGCCTTGAATTATTTTGCTAGAGTGTGGTGGCACTAGAGCAGTGAAAATGAATTTCCTCATTTAAAATTTTTAAAAAGCATATTCTTATAAAGTCGAGCGCAATTTAAGCAAGCGGAAAGTGTCAGCGAGAAAGTTACTTGAGAAGGTTTAAAATACTTTTCTGGAATGTTTGGGCCCTATTGGAATAGTAGTTAGCCAATCGTTAATGTTTTTCGCGCGAATAAATAATTTTTGTCCGTGTATACTACGGTCCGGCCGGTAGCCGCTACCCCAGCGATAAGTTGAAGTATATCCTACACCCTGTCTAGATTTTTTCATGGAATATTCAATAAAGAAAAGAAATAGTCGTTTGCATTGAATGGTTTTTTTAAATAAAATTATTTGAACAACGGAAACAGAGGAAAAGTTAATTGAATGAAAATGGATATGATAGATTGAGTAAAGAAACGCCAAAAGACTTGCAGATATGATGTTTTGATAAAGACGGCGTCAATTATTCATAAGGCTCATAATGAGGTTTCCTATCTGTTTCAATTAACTCGAAATTATTCCACAATATCTTTTGGCAGTTGAAAAAAGTTAGGTGAAACAGATAAAGTTTCATAAAATTAATATTTTTCCATTTTGTCGTTGACGCGTGTTTTGATGATGGCGACGCTACTTATTTACAATATTCATTATGTGGCCTTCCATCCGTTTCTATAAATAAAGAAACATTACACAATCGCGTTCGCTAATAGAATGAAATGAGGATCAATTGGCTAAGTGTGCAAATTATTCTTATTTCTCATTTTTTCGCAGATAAGTACACAAATTTTTAATTCAATGATTTTATTTCACCAACAAGAATATTCGTCTTCATTAGGCATATGAATATTTGAAAGAATAGTTCAATGTTGAACTAAAAAGCATATAACTTTAACAGAGGAATTCCCCAAATAACAGGCAGATTTCTTCATTCAAAAATCTATACAGTTTGTGCAAGAACCAAATTGTTCAAAAATTCTATCATTTGCATGAAAAGTCAATATATTGGGTTCTAAATAATATCCAGCGGGGATTTCGTTTCCTTGGTTCAAAAATTCAACTGTATTCAATAAAAATCGGCTTTTTGGGGAAAAAATACTACTTTCTTTGAAGGAAATCCAACAATTTAGCAAAAAATAAAGTTTCTTGTTGAATATGAGTTTATCATATCGAAGATTTATCACTTCAGTTCGGAATGCAACTATTTTGTTAGGAATACGATTGAATTGTTATGAATTCAACTTTTTGTTGGATATTTGATAATGCTGCTAAAATCTCATCCATGTTGCTCAAGAAATGAACTATTTGGTTAATATTCAATCCATGCTGTTAAAAAATATAGTGATCATTTCGAAATCCCAATTTTTTAGTTTCGCATGCGTATGATCTGTAGAGTCTCATTAGACATTGCGTTTTTGGCTTGCGCCTTAACCGAACGCTAGACTGGTTGATCTCGCGAGGAATTTCTTAATAATAAATAGTGTAAATTTCATACCCATTTTCACTTACTGGTCCAATCAAAAGTAACCACGCAGATGAAGAGTAAAATGAACATCTCCATTTTCAATTACTCTGAGATCTTCTTGGACACTAGCTGGAGTTTCGTTCCATATGTTACCTTTTATACTAACTAGAATTTTATGATAGAGCTCAATCCTTTATTTTAGAATTCGGAGAGACACATTTCATTCCTCCACGATTTGATTAGTGAGTCTCATAAATGAGACGCGTTGTCTTGATAAGAAAAACATTTATACGTGTTCACGACAAAATAGAAAAGTAAGGGTCGCATCACACTTCATAATTTTTATCTTATTTTCTCTTATTTACGAGCGCCATTGTGTATGATTTTCAAATTTATTGAAACAGGGAGAATGCTACATCACAAATCTTGTGGATAAATCTCAACGCTTCCACCAATACAACGTACCTGCGCGTGTTTGCGACAAAATGGAAAAATAGGAAGTTTTTCTCACTTTATGTAATTCACTCAATTTTACTCAATCGCAAACGGAATTGTGTAATTTTTGCGAATTTATCAAAACGAACAGAAGGCTTTGCCCTCAGATCGTAGACAAAAAGGAAGAAGGCCTGAAACAATAAATGTTGTTAAGGTCTTTGATTCCCGCCTCAACTTTTTCTTCGTATCAGCATAATTTCAACATAACTTTTCGAAAATGCCATGTTTTGCCGAAGTATATAAAATTAAATTCACATTGTTATATGTTGAACAATCTCCTGCCTTGGAAAAGAAGGACATGACGAATCACAAGGACACCCTTCATTTCAAGCTGAGATATTGGCCATCAAGGCTCGTCTAGACGAGATTCGCGAACGTAGGTTCGTAGATTACAACATTTACATATTCTCTAAAGAGTCAGTCTTCTCTGTAGGCCCTTTATTCGCAAGGTGTCACGTCCAGACTAGTCTGAAGCTACCCACAAGAACTTCTTGGAGAAAGAATTGGATCAATCTGATCTGGGTCTTAGGACACGAGAACATTGGAGAAAATAAGAGAGCTTATTTGCTCCCAAAAGATGGGACTACAAGAGCCCATAACAGACCTGAGCCATACTACGGTTTCTCGCGTGCATTAGCTCAGCATATCATTGAAAAGTGGCTCCTGGACGAGCACGTGAGATAATAGAATATGGCTAAAGGGATGATATTTTCTATCAAGTTTATCAAAAAAAACTCTATCTGGGGATGGAAGAGAAGCTCCTGAACATGGTGAGGAAGCAGGTGAAAGTGGTGGTGGTAACAAACACTGGCCACTACCGCTCCAAAAAACACCTGACTAAAATTAAAGTCGACAGTGATCCACACTATCGTAAATGCGGCTTCTGGGAGGAAACCGCACACCACATTCTTCGCAATTGTGATGTGTTAGTGGACCTCAGAACCAAGCACCTAGGAAATAATTTTGGTGAACCAGGTGATTTCGGAGACATTCCTTATACGGCAATCTACGCCTTTATGGTGGAAACAGGCCTTATAATAGAAGCTTAGATTCTAGGGCATAGTACGTGTAGAGACGTTGTTTTGATAGAGCCAACGCGAATTTTTAATTTTTTTTTTGAGCTTGACGTCGCACCGAGTACAAAATCATTTGCGGCTACTATTACATACATGTATTATGTGGAGGAAATATACATCGAGGAAATCAAGTACTTGGTCGACTCTTATGCAGAATGATATTAATTTCGAATCACGTTCTTCGCATTTCTTTTGATGCATTCCTTTGAAACTACTGTTGTGGACAGAAAAGATTTCTATGCTGAATAAAATCGACAGGGTAAAAAGTAGATTGAAGTTTCGCAGTCAAATGGCGATATCGAGACATTCATTGGATATTTTCATGACCAATTCCGAAATTTCAAACTCAAAATAAACGTTTTCTTCATGTGGGCTAGAGATCTATTGCATCAAATAAATTGATGGACGGCTACTCGAGTATGTCACAACCTTATTTACAATATTTGTAATGTGGCCTTCCGTTCCTTCCAATTGAGTTGAAGCCTAAGTAAAACCGTGTTGTCTAATTCATTCAAATCATTTCAAACAAATTGCATGCATGAACAATTCTGGTTTTCACATTTTGTTGTAATGAAGTGTTAAAACGATATTCTGGTGGAGGCGACGCGTATCATTTTCAAGATTCATGACGCGGCCTTCTTTTTGTTCCAATAAAGATAAGAATTTTACATAATCGTGTTCTTCAAATGGACGGAACTTTGATAAACAGACTGAGTGTGTAAATAATTCCTATTTTTCCATTGTGTTGTGTTATCGTGTATATACATTAACCTAATGGAGGCAACGCGTCTTATTAACAATATTCGCAATGTGGCCTTCTGTCCCATCCAATAGAGCTGAAAATGAAACATTATTGCGTTTCCTAATTCAAGGAAATTATGTGAAACAGATAGGGCATGTAAATACTTCATATTTTCACATGTGTCCCAATAAAGTGATAATACGAACTTTCGAATGAGACGACGCGACTTATTAACAAGGTTCATAATAAAGCCTTCTATTTGTATCAATAAAATCAAGAATTTTACACAATCGCGTTGTTCAATTAAATAAGGATGTGCGAAATACAGTGAGTGCGCAAACGATTCTAGTTTTTCCATTTTTATGGTAATAACGTATCAGTACGTTATATTCATGGAGGTGCCTCGTTCTATCTACTAGATTTATAATTTGGTCTCCTATTTGTTCTAATAAATTCTAGAATTCCTCAATTCTTATTCTACTATTCTATTGCAATAACGCCTTAAATTCAGTTGTTTGATTTATAACTTGAGTTTGGATAACTGAATTGCTAGTTAGAAGAATCTTTCACAACCAAATAAAAAAATTGATTTCGTAACAAAAGAATCCAATTTGCGAGCTCTCGGCCAAAAGGAATGAGATTTTAACAAACCAGCTGAATTTTCACCCAAAAATAAAAGTTTTCAAGAAAAAAGTCACCTTATGAACAAGATAGATAAATCATCAAGTCAATATCTAGTTCTTGAAGAGGGAGGTTGATTTTATAACATAATAAAATTGCATTGTTTCAGAAGGAAACAAATCAAATAGGCTGAAAGAAGCAATTTTCAACAGAACATTTGGGAGTTCAGTAATTGAACATTTTTGTTGGAAATTCGTCCATTTCTCTGAAAACTTGAACAAGTTTATTGTAAATAGAACCTTCTGATTTTCATTATTTTAGTTTGTTAGAAATTTTATGTTCTCCTGAAAATTTATATTTCTGACGTCGTAAATCCAAACTCTTGTCGAGGGTTTATTTCTTTCATTCAAATTTCAACAGTTTTTACGGAAATTCATCTTAGGGAAAATTTTGCTATGATGAGAAATGTTTATATCAAATTCAATTACACTTACTGTTCAAATCGATGAAAATCATGCAGATAAAGAGTAGAATGAATTTCTCCATTTTTCTAAAGACCAGAACCTCGACAGGGAACTCAAGGCACAAACAATGATCTTTTTTCAGGGAGTTCCCTTATATACGAACCTGTATCTGATTAAAAAGAGTTGTCTTTCCCTCCAAGGTTATGTGAGGCAATGTTGGGAAATTGTGTTTTCCACTTGTCCTTATCTATAGAGCAAGATCTAGTCAATCACTTTTTACCAAATTTCAAGGAAAATTAGGTAACAAAAATGCGCGCTAGCTATTTTTGTATGTGGGAACTTATTTATTCTAGCAAAAATTCGTGTTAAAAAATGTATCCCTAAGGGTACAAATTCTGTCTATCCTAGTCAAAGACGAAAGTGTTTTGTAAAAGATTCAAGTACTTGATTTGCAATTCATGCATTTCGTTTGAAAATCGTCTCCTTGATAGAGAATCAAACTCTTCTGTTCGAAATTCATCTTCCTGTTTGAAATCTTAATATTTTGTTGGGAATAAAACGATGTTGTCAGGAAGTTATTTTCAGAGGATTACACTATTACAGATTTTATTGTTTCACATCGAACGATTTATTTGAAAACTTATTTTTATTCAGGAAAAGATGCAACCCAAGAAACTCGTGATGCTGAAGACAGGATCATCCACCTCGGAGACATAATTTTCCGTATAGTTTTCTAGACAATGGTACAGACAAGGTACTTGATAATTATCAAATACCGTCCTGAAACAAATGATAGCGAGAGAGAATGGATTAGCTTATGCCCAGAAATGGCCTTGTTTATTACATTCTTCTAGTTCAGATATCGAATGACAAATACGTAAGCTTTATGGAGAGGCGAGAGCCTCGGTATTATCAACTTTGTTGTTATGGATTTGAGACTGGGAAGACTAATAATACATACGAGAGTTATGCGGTGCTCTGAATGTTGAATGAATCACTTCCGTATCGTTTCTGAAATTGGACTTGGTCTTCGTCAGAGGCGAAGGAGTATATTTTTCGATTATAGATTTAATGCTCTCACGATGATCCATTGTGATGAAATAAGGTAATTCGGGTTTCGATCGTGTACAAAACTACAAAAAATTTGTCGACGTTTCGCAAACGTTGCAGCTCGCATCTTCAGGACTGGCCTTAAACTAAGGTTTTTAGGTTGTGGTGTTATCATATATGCTCACGACGATGCCTGTGATTGGTCAAGGATTCAAGTCTGGAGATTAGCAATCAGAAAATACACTAGAAAAAACAAGTTAACACAACCAATTAATGAAAGAGAGAGAAAAGCTACCACCACCCTACCCCACATTCGATGCATCACAGAACAAATCGGTAGAATTCTCAACAAACATAACATCCAAACCATATTCCAACCACCTGCGAAAATAGGGCAATTTTTCAACAAACCAAAAGACAAAAAGGCACCATTCAGTGATCCAGGCGTATATAAAATCCTGTGCTCTTGTGGCAAATTTTATATTGGAGAAACCGGTAGAGCAGTGAGCCAACGCATAAAGGAACATGAAAGTGAAGTAAGACTAAAACATTTCACGTAATCAGCTCTAGCTGAGTATTACATCGAAATAGGACACAGCATTTCATTTGAAAAAGCAACCGTCATTGCAAAAACGAACAATATTTCCACGAAAAGGCATAGAGAAGCAACCGAAATCCTAAAACACCCTAATATTATGAATGGGGACATGGATATAATACAAGTCCAATTTGGCTTTCCGTTCTCTCGGTTTAACTGATTGAACAATCAGATTCCACCAATCCCCACACTTGAATCCTTGACCAATCACAGGCAACGTTGTGAGCATATATAATAACACCACAACAACAACATTCTAACTTCACATGTTCTATTCATGGTTCAGAAATATTACTCTTGATTAAAAATCAATGTCGACCAGATGCGTATTCCTTGCATTTTGTTGAATAATTGAAGCTTTGCTTCTTTTGGGAAGGTACACATATACTCTGAGCGAGGCGACCTGACTGGAAAAACCGGAACTTCCTGTCATGAGAAAAGTGACAGAATTTTCGACAGATTTTTCGACACACCTACCCGCGTCAACCCACGCAGCTAGCCCCCCCCCCCCTCTTTCTCTCTCTTTTTTCTCTTTCTCCCTCCCTGTCGTTCTGGAGGCCGATGTAACGTATGTGCAGTAGACTCTGCGCTTCCCGTTTCCACATGTCTTCCTTTCGCCAACTCTTCCTTGGGACGGCGCGGTGCACACTCGACGCGCCACGTGTGTGTATTGAACATGGATAGTTCTGATAATGATTCGTCTGAAAGTTCATGTCTGCATATAATACTTGAAACTGCCAAATTTTAATGATTCAACTTCTTTGAAATTTGAATCTCCATTTGCGATCAACTTCATACTTCGTGCTCTAATATTCATTTTACTGGCGTGCATGCATGCATAAAGTGAGAGCATAGCTGTATTCTTCCAATCGATTAATGGAATAACCTACAAATTTATGATTTCCTTTCAACGCTTTCTGTCATTCCATAACCTTCCTGATTGAATATTTATATTTTTTGGCCAAGACCTGTTTGGTTAGAAATAATACGCATCGATTAAGGATCAGCAAAAACTTGGGTTTTGTCTAATTGCGACAATCCGGGCTACTCAAACCACCGAATTTCCACTGCCTTCTTGAGAAAAATAGTATACCCGCAAAAAAGGGGAAAACGTGTGAATGCAAAAGAGCATGAAGTTAGCTGCACGATTTCGCAGTGATCGCGGCCATGCATTTATTCAGAGCACAGATGACAGTTCAAGGCCGAAGACCGAGGGCTGTCACGGCGCTCGATAACGCAAGGCCGCGAGCACTGCGACCGAGTGCAGCTTTTTATGCATTAAAGGAAGACCGATCCTCTTAGATAATTAATCATCTTCTACGGTACGAAATGACCCTCGGGAATCTTTTTTTTTTTTTTTGCTTGAAAGTTCAACTATTCGATTCAAAGTGTGACTTTCCTTGAATGAATCTCCATGAGGAATTCTCATTGCATCAGAAGGTATAGATAATTAATAATCTCAGAAAATACTTTTACTGGGATGTAAGCAATATGAATTTATTGTGAAATTCTCCATCAAGAGTAAATTAACTTTCTATTGAAGTTGTCAAATAATAATAAATATTCTATTTTCACGGAATCATTCATTTGTTTGTTACAGGTAAGTTACATTGGTGATTAATATTCCCTAAAAAAAGATAGAGTTCATGTGAGTATCAAAAATGTTTTTTCATAAATATCCTATAGAAGATAACCATTCAAAATTTGTGATGTTTGGGGAACCGTAGATTGGTAATCATGCCTCGCAAGTATATAGATAGAAGAGGGAACTAGTTGACTAAGAAATATATTTTTGGAGACTAAAATAACTTTGAAAATGTTCAAAATAGGATGAAAGGAAGACTTGGGTTAGGGTGTCTGTTGAGCTTTATTTTTCTTAGTTTCCTTGTCATAGATTTGGAGGAAAATATGGAGAACTATAGGTAAAGAGAAGGGTAGAATTTGCGAAATTGTCCGAGTATGGTAGTACTATCTATTGGAGCGTAGGACTGAAAGAAGAAGAAGGAGCACAAGGAATAGAGGATAACGCTGAAGCAGAAGATAGTAAAAGGTCAGAATGATCTTGTTGAATTTGAAAATTATTTTAGGAATGAGTTGAGGAGATTGAAAATGAGATTACGATCGATGAATTGTATAGAGTTCAAGATAAGAAGCATAAAATCTATGACACACAAGAGGATGCGTTGGGAATTTTCATTATATGTGGCAAAATATATCCTATCCTTTATCCGAAAATTCACATCTGAGATTGAGAAACACAAGAATGATGAGGCCGCTGATGTAGATGATATAACTGCTGGCGTGCTAAGGAGCAGTGGTCAAGATTTGTTTGTGTTACTGATAACGGTAAAGTTCCAAACGATTGAAGAATCGATATCCGCAAAATTGAAACATGCAATTAGAAGACTATAGAATAAATAGGCGGATGGTTTAACCGCTGTTATGCTCGATAGCAGTAAAGTAAAATTTTTGTGGCTATGAACGACTGAGGTTATAAATTATCGAACAATGGATATCTGCGACATCATAACTTTAATCGAGAAATGGAAGAATTGTGAGGCTGCTGGGTTGATGGTATCACCGCTTTAATGCTTGAGACCGGTAGCAGATATTCGTTTCGTAACTGAGAACGTTGATGTTCCAAATGATTGAAAAATAGATAAGCGCGAGATATTACCTACAATTATGAAACCCAAGAATCGTAAAGCTCTTAGTGTCGATGGCATCATTTCTGAAATTCTTGAGAGCGGTGTTCCATATTTGTTTTTATTGCTGAACAAAGTTATGGATATAGGTTGTGGTCTTTTGAAATACACTCACCGCTTACACTTAGGACCGTATGTGTAGGCTCTGAACCGGCGCGTGAATACGCGCGTCGCAAGTTTGCAAGTAAACAAATTCTATGCTACGCATTACTGTACTGCCTTTTCAAGGCTGATGGGCTGTGCCTTGTGCGACGCTCGGGGGCAGGGACAGAATAACTCAAGCATGAACAGCGGAGAAACTGGACCTCTGCCGATAGGCGCCCCGGTAAGCGGTGGGTGTACTGTAAGATCGTTTATTGTTTTTTATTGCCCGTATCCTGAGCCTTGGTATATTATATCAAAAACAATATTTTTTTCACTAGAGAACTCTTCTTTCTGAGTGCAGTTTGCTTAGAGGACCCAGCGAGGAGGAATTTCTTTAGACGGTCGTATCAGCCCTGTCCTAATGGTATACATGATTTATTTTGTATATTCGGAATCTTCCCACTGATATAGTTCCGCCAATGGGATCTTGTTTCCGAAGGCCTGTTATGCAGAACTGCAAAATTATCACTGTCGTCATATCTTATGAATACATGTGATTCAATATGATCATCAAGTTTGAGGTGAGGAATAGGTCCTGGATTTGCAATAAAATGATGATCGGGCTCCCTGTACGATCAGTTTATATAAACGTTTTATGGTATATTTGGTGCTCCTCTTGATCGGAGCATCTACATGGGATAGGAAGATATGCGACTGGAATGAGATGGCGGTGGTCATGGAAATGCCTAAGGACGTCTTTGGAGAATTATGGGAGAGCTTTGGTGTTACAAAGACTACATACGAAAGAGTTTTTTGTTATTTGAAAGGGCAAAATTATAGTAGGATTTCATGGCAACAAGATGGTGTCATAAAAATGCGTAGGGAAAAGTTTCTCTCGAGCAAGAAAGGGCACTGTTATCATAGAAGCTCACTTCTATGATAACTGTGCAAAGCGATATGACTTGAATGTTAAAAAGAATCGCGATGGTCATGACAATGTTAAGGATCAAGTTTCAAGAGGTTAAAACGGCAGGGAGGTCACCCAATTTCTGGAGGAGGAAAGGAGTGATGACAGTGGTCATCAAAACGCGAAGGGACGGGATTTGATTGTTATTCGGAAAAGGCGAAAGAGGTCATACAGATGGTTTGGAATAGAGGAAATCGAAGGCTGAAGGTCATTATAAAAATCGATAGGGTCCTAACCCGAGGGGGAAGGAGTGGTGGCGGTAGTTATCTAAGTGCTTGAAAAATAAGGTCTGAAAGCTGAAAGGGTTGAGGATGTTCGGAAAAGCGCCTGGGGCAAAGTTATAAAAGTTTGAAGGAGGAAAGTTGTCCTCAAAACGCAAAGGGAGAAGGTTTGAGACTTGGATAAGGCTCTAGGATAAGTTTCCACAATTAGAAATAGCAGAGGTGGCCATCAATGACCTCCAAGACAAAATCTAAAGGTTTCTAAAATGGCGATAGTTGTATAGAAAGGCATCAGTTCTAAAAGTTGACAGGAAGTGGCAATGCTTATCAAAATTCTTGAGGAAGAGTTTTTCAAGAGTTGAAATGCGACGGCCGTAATCATCAAAATGTGTAGGGAAAAATTTTAAGAGATGAAAAGGACAAATGTGTCCTCAAAATGCCTAGAGATAGATTTTGAGAGTTAGAGGAGATGGTGCTGTTCATCATAATGTCAAAGGACAAGTTCTGGAAGTTTGATCCGGATGGCGTTGGACATAGCAATGTCTAGGATTCAAGTTTTAAGGGTGAGATAGGGCAGGTTTGGTAGTTGAAATGCCTGGAAACGCGTTTTGACAGTTGTGAAGCTTCAGTTTTATTTATAAATTTCTTTTGTTTTAATCTCAAGATATCATTAACTAAAAGATCATCAGCGACCCTATTGCGGATACGTATTGAATAAAGGAATACATTAAGGAAAAGAAGTACTTGGTCAACTCTACTAGAGAATAGTTTAGGTTATTCATCACATCTTCCCGATTTTTTGGGTGAATTTCTCCGAAAATACTGTCGTAGGCATACAATTCTGGTTTTCTCGCACAACCCAGTGAGGAGGAGTACTTTCAGAATTTTGTTGTATTCCTGTCCCAATAGTAAAATGCCAATTCCTTGAATCGATATATATTTTTTTGATTCATTATTCTTGTTTGGAGTCATATTTTTTGCTTAAATGTTCCGCAGCTTGGTTTCGATTTGTAAGATTCATTACGTTGTGTTTTGTATAGTTTAATAAATTCTAAAATGTTGCAAGATTGCAAGCGTGGATTAAACAAAATTATCTCATAAAGATAAGGTATGTAATAACTTCTCGTTTCTCATTTTGACCCAGTTTATTTTTATAGCCTGTAAATCGTCAAAATAATGCTAAAAATGTTGATCAATCAAGTTCATTCTTAATTCAACTTTTCTCATATCAGATCTATTATTCGACCTGAAATTGTTTATTCTTCCAGAACAATGAACATCAGTTACGAGCGCGTTTCAATAAAGCAATTCGGCAAAATGTTAAGAAGAGTATGCTCCATTCTATATATTCACCAGTATGTTTTTTAGCCCACCATAACCAATTTAAAAAAATTTTTTGCGTCATCTATTTCTGTTTTTTAATTATTATACAACCTGGCAGAAAATGTTGTAATGGTAGCCTCAACTGATCACTTGACTGGTTCAAATCACGAAAAAGCTGAAATGTAAGTCACTAAAATTATCATTATGTATCACACTTACCAGATAGAAAATTAAGAATCATGCAGGTGGAGAGTAAAATGAACGTCTTCATTTTTCAGGGTAGAAATCACGATACAGAACTCAGAACTTATTTTCGATTTTCTTCCTGAAGACTCATTGGAATTTTCTTTAATAATACCCTCTTATGAAAGAACTGGTTTCTGATTGGGGAGCCTTCTCTTTCCTTTTTAGGTTTAGAATGATAGAGGCTGTGCTTTCGGAATTCCGACATTTTATTATTTTTAAACGGCAAAGCTCGTTTTGTTCGGAACTACTAGAACCGGCCAGCACGCTCCGTCGCCCGCCCGATCACGTGAGAGCAAGATTTTCGTCCTCTCTGCTTTGGGCGAATATAACGAGCAAAATAAAATTTGAACTGCATAAAATATTTGATGTACTTCAATATTCTCACGAACTTACAATAGAAATAATCCTATACGTTACAAGCCTAACTCATTCTACGAGTTAACACTAAGTCAATTCACACAACATACCAACAGACATTTATCTCCAAACCTTGAATAATGTACCTCCATATTCACACTCATTTTCTTGTATTAACCTCTCTTTATTTTAAGCCAAAGGTCATATCAAGTACAAGATCATTAGCGACCACGAGTACAGGCAAGTATTGTATGAAGGAATAAATTAGGCCATTAGGGTGTGCCCATGATAGACACACGACTCTGTCTTGAATATCGAACCTTCACATTGATCGAGTTTTTTCGTGTAAGTTGGTACTTACCTGGTCTAAGAGTCGCAAAAAAAATATCTGGATGGATCTAACGAGTCAGGAGGTATGCAAGCTCACGAATTCGGAATGAAGAAAATCAGTATGGGATAAGAAACAAAATTTTAGCTTCACAAACGTTCTTTCCTGAAATAGATAGTTTGTAGGCCAAGAAGAAATAACACCCCCTCCTGTTTTGAATTAATGATATCGCTTGTACTCGTGAATCTTGGGAACCGACCCTGCAAGGCCTGGCGACAGAGATCGTTCCTTGTATGACTGCTACGACGTCAACTCTTGTTTCACAATAAACTATCTGACCATATCCACGATTCTGCGTCAGGGAAAAATCAAATGAAACTGTCTTTTTTTTAGATCGTCACAGTCACCAATATCAGTAACAAAACAGAGTATAAGGTGAGGTAACGAGTAGGAAACCTTATCCCTAGAGGGTGCCTCCTAATCTGTAGTCACTTAAGCGTCAAACGTCTTGAATTCAAATATGATGAAAAGAACTAAGCATTCAAGTACCTGATTTTACAAGATAATCCTCGAAACACGTCATAGTTCAGGGGTGAGATCGACTAAGAATAACCACAATAGTAAAAAACATCCAAAGACCAAAGGACGCGACACCCATTCAAGTTTAACAATCGATAAAGTGAGCCCTCGAAGATACTCCCTACTACCAAGTTCCTCCTACAAGCAGTGAAAACTCAATGGAAAAAGTTGTTCCGACTAGGATTGCTGAACTGGCAAGCGCGCTCCGTTGTCAGCTGACTACGTGATCATCTTCACTGTTTCAAGCAGGCAAGGATTTTTTCCTCTCTGCTTCGTTCCAATGTTCCAACCGAAGCAACATCTCAACCATACAAGATATATTTTGGAACACCTAATTCAAAAGAAGGCCGTTCCATTTACTCAAAATCATTCGCTGGGATAAAATGAAAGCCATTGAGCTATGATATTGCTGCATGTGCTCTCCGATTCTTGAACACTTTCCGCATCCGCGAAATGGACTCGCATGCGAACTTTGTAGATGAGAAACTTCCCACATCGCCAGCATTCAGATCAGCTTAGGAACTGCAGCGCTCAGTGTCCAAGTGAACAACTGATGATCGGAAAGGGTTCAGATTCGACGTATTCAGAGATATTCGTGATTTTCTTTCTCACTTCGAGAAGATGAAGAACTCTGGAAAATAGGTTGCTCAGCGAGTCGAAAACCAAGAAGAATGTAACATTCGACCGATTTATGAGGTAGACAATAACAAACGATATCGAAAAACGATCGGAAAATGTTTGAATGACCCATTTCAGCGAACTTTTTATAGGGACCAGGCCTTCCGTATTAGAAAACAAAGGTAAATGCTATCATTCATCCGGATGTAGTCATAATGTTTTATGAAGGATGATTCTATACCCCTCACATCAAATGACCTAACAGTGTTACTGAAGCTCAGTTTTTCAAGAGAACTTTTATTTGATCCAAGATTGAGATCGCGTACACTACGAAATTATTAGCAACCGCCACTACAAACGAGTGTTATGAAGGAAAACATTCTTTTTTTTCACCTTACCCAGGAAGAAGAAGTTTCCTCATATTCTCGTAGTATCCTCTTGCAAATAATATCGGTATAAATATTTTCTGGATCTCGAACCTTCACATGAATGAAGTTTCCACGTGTACTTGCGCTCCTCCCTTTAACAAGAGTCATATAATATACCTCCTGACCATCCCTTACACAAGCGCCAGGTTTCGAGTTTGGTAGTCAATTGACGACTTCCTTTCCCAGGGGTTAGCTTCATAAAAACGATCTCTGCTCCTGCAGATGCTACTTCAGATTCTTCCATCCAATTAGAAAAACATCCAATAGGAACGCCATTCAGTAATCCGTACTCAACATGGCTGACAGTTTCCACTACCAGGTTGAATTGATTGAGTGTGAAAAAATTCGTATTCCTCCATCGCTCGCAAACACGTGCAGATACGTTGCTTTGCTGGAAGTGACGCGACTTATTTACCACATTCATAACGTAGCCTGCTTTTTGTTTTCATAAATTGATAAATGTGCGTGAACTCAGAAGTTTGTCAACTTGAAATAATTATGTTTCTTGGATAGCGAATCTGAAAATGCTAATTACTTTCCCCTATCCTACTACTATGAATGCAGCAGCTGTCAAAAATCCTTTCCGTTTAGATGTGACAGTTACGCTAGGTCGGCTCTCCCTGTCTCCTGGAATTGGCCTGATGTTCATAAGCTACGTGAGGTCCCCGTTTTCATGAAGCCTAAACCCGCGTAACCCATGAAATTTTTAATTCGAAGAGAAATTTTATTTATATCTCAAGACTCGCAGTAACACTTATTCTTTTAAGAGAAGTCTACATCGACTTGTCTTCTACCTTTCTTGAAGAATTTGGATTTGAACCGCGAACCTAAGATGTATATTTCCAACTCCCAAGTTTACCCCTTGACCGTCAGCGAAACATAGCCTTTCCGAATCGAGCTCGAAACGAACCAAGCCAAATTCAAGAAGACGACCAAGTCGAACCCAATAAGAGTTGTTTTTCCTCGAGACTATATGCAAATGTTTTTATGACTCACTTTACTGAGCTTAATGTAGTGTCGAGGTCATCCGTATTAGAAAACGAAGGTAAATGCCATAAATAAAAACAGGTATCCTACACAAACTTGTATTAAGAAATAGGGAAGATAATTCTGTGCCTTTCGCAAGGGACGACCCTTAAATGAAATAATTACTCATGTTTCAAAATGGATTATTCTTTATTCCAAGCTTGCGAGTGCATAAACTACAAGAGCAATTGCAAACACCATTCCAAACAAGTATCATATGGAAGAAACCAAGTACTCGGTCGACTCTTATGAAAAAGGTTTTTCGATATTAATCATGACTCCTTGCATCCCCCTTCGTCAATTCCTTAAGAGATACTGTTGTAGGCGAGAAAACTCAGTTACCTTACTTAACCCAGAAAGGAGGTTCCCAGGGATATTCTAGTAGCACACCCCACCAAACGATATGATTATAAATATTTTGGGGATCTGGGACCTTTATATGAATTAAGTTTTCACGTTCATTGTGATTCACTCCTTGAAAAAGCAAAGCATGATAAACCTTTTTGCCATATTTCAAAAAAACGTAGGATTCTTTATGTTCATCAAAATCGGATGGTAAGATAGTAGTTTCAAGTTTTGCAGTCCAGTGGCGTTTTGTTCGCGCATGAGCTAGGTTAACAAAAACAGGATCTATATGTGCAGATGCTTCTCCAGAGCCTTTCATCCATTCAGGAATATATTCATTGGGAACGCTAAAAAGTAATCCATACTCCACATGGCTGATAGTTTTCATTGACACATAAACGCGGCTTCCATCAACAAGAAGAATTTTTTCTGCTAATAACTTTTCTCCTCTGGGTGGCGCTGCATCTAGGTTCGTGAGGAAACAAAAGCAATGTATTAACGTGTTGCATATTGGAGAAACATTTATCAACCAGGAATATTAATTTCAAAGCCTCCAGAAATTAGAGAATGATATTATTGTCTACACCCCTTGTAGAGTAAGGTTCAAATTTCAAAAGTTTACTGTATGCAAAGAAATTCAAGAGAAATAATGTACGGAAGTCAGTGCCGTACCTATCAAAAACAAAATTCAAAGTCAAAACTGTCCAACGCCCTTAGATCAATGAAAATTGGCGGACTTTCGAATGCGATATATCTCGAAAGATGGATGGATAGTTGGAAAGGGTATAAAGAAGATTTTTTCATTACCCTCCTATTTGTTTTCATAAATTAGACAACATAACTTGCTCTCGTTTCTTGAATGAATGAAGTTCAGAAGAATTGATCAAGTGTGGAAAATGTGTATCTTTCCATCTCTCGCAAGCACATGCAGATAAGTTGTTTCCATGGAAGCAACGCGACATATTAACAAGAATCATAATAAAGCCTTCTCTTCATTATAATGAGTTCAAAAATATTATACAATCTCGTTCTTAAATTAAGTGAAGTTTGGTTCAATAAATAAGGTATTGATTCCGTCATTATTTTTCCATTTTGTCTCAAGCAGTCAGCAAACATTTGAAAATACAATTGTTTTTCCGAAAATACGTCCCTTTGATTCATATGAGCTTAGGCTATAGTGTCTTGCCAAATATTATGTTTTCTTTGGCCCCTCAACTAAGTACTTGACTGGAGGTATTCACAGAAAATTTCCGTGATAATAAGCAGTGTGAATATCATATTATGTTACACTTACTGTTTAAATCAATGACAAACATGCAGATGAAGAGTAAAATGAACACGTCCATTTTTGGAAGATGTGAACCACAGTAGAGGACTTGAAGCTGAATATGAAAGATTTCCCTGAGATCTATGCTTTTTTTCTAGTTGAAATCCAACTATTTTCTCGAAACGATAAATGTAGACTTGGCCTTCATTTAACGCTTCAATGTTATAATTTCAAAATTGTATAAGAACATTCTGAAGAAAATGCTTATCTTGCAAACCAGTACAAACCTATATGTACATTGTGATACGGCGAGCACCTGGATTTATGCTTTTCTCCTCGATTTCAAAACTTTACAATTTACGGAATCCGGAAAACGCAGCAGTGATACTTACCGAATTTCTAAATTGTTGTGTAATAGTCTAGGCGCGCTATAAAAATAAGGCCTGTTTTTTGGAAAAATCGATACCTGAAAATAAATGACGCAGTTTTGTAGTGATGGCGAATAGAAACAAAGTCTACATGTTTTAGTCCGGCGCTGAGGATGTGTGCTATTTTTAAACAATGGTTGAAGGTTTTTTGGTTCTTGCAGGAAACCTATTTACCATTCAAGAAAAAGTCCAATTCGAGAATATGGGTCTGAAAAAGTTCTATGAAATGGCTGGTCATAAGTTCAAATCTGTTTATTTCTTTACCTGCAAAATAATTAAAACCGCTGAAAATCGCCATTTTCTGATATGCAGTAGTTTTTTAAATAATTTATGACAATATTTCTAACTCTCAAAAAATATGTCTCTTGTCGCCTTTAGAAAGTGTGGGAAATTTTAGCTTAAAATTTTCATTTACTTATTTGGCATATCTGTGCTTCGAAAAGTTTTCTTTTCTGTGGAATAATTTCTTTTCATCTGAAGAAAAGGTTCCGTGCAAAACTGACTTTCATCAAAAAATATGTATCATTGTTATAAACAAATCATACAATCAAATAACTTATTTTAGTGAAGACGCAATTGACTATATGATTTAAAAATTTATTCCATGGCAACATTCCGGCTCCTCCACCAAACATTGAAATTGCAACTATGGAAGAGGTTTTTTTCTTAGACATTTATTGATATATTTTCCGTTACTTTTGGAAATTTCAAAATTCTTCACTTCCTCAATCTTACCTTGTATGATCTATACCTATAAGCCTGTGAAATTAGAAGATTCGCTCGAATATATGTATTATTCTACGAGGAGGATTTTGGAATCTTCTGTCATTTGTCTCTGTTTTGCACAATGACAAATGTTGTTTCATGGAACTCTAATGCGTATCCTTCTTGTTCTTCAAGTGAAAATATATGAACACAGGATGGAAAAATTTTCGTTGCACAGGTAGGCCAAAAAAGTGAATTCGTTTGTAACAATGACAAATGTTGCTTTATGGAACTCTATGTGTAATATTTTGTTTCCTCAGATTTAGCCGCAGAATGTGAGAAAGAAGTTAGCGGTGATGAAGTAGAAGTAGTCTATGGGACATGTAAACTAAATGAATAGAGAGCGAAAGTTGCAAATATAGAGAGCCGGTAAGGAGAAAAATAAATAATTATGTCCTGTTTTTAAGAAATATATAAAATGCTTCAGAACAGTATGTTTGTTGAGATTCAAACGAAGCTACCATTATGTGCAATTATTATTAAGGATTTTTGAATATTTTTTCCTTTATTCTTATTTTTCAGATGTAGATATTGAAAAAAGAAGGTACATTTTCCATTTAATTTGATGAACGATAAATCAACAACAAACTGAGAAAATATAAATAAATTAGTTGTAAGTTTCAGGTATTAAGATTTGTAAGTTGAAATTTGCCTGAGCAGTAATTTTTTTTGTAAATCATCTCCTACCCCCCCCCCCTTCTCCACTTAAATATACATGGTCTATCGAGAAACTTGTGGGAACATAATTTTATTCAAATGGCTTTTAAACCGATTTCCTAAAATGAATATTGACCTAGTTATTCAATTTGTTTATAAAGAAAAAACGTACCATCATTTTGTTGCCCCTTTTGGGCAGTTCAATAATAAAAAGTCGCTTTGAAGCTAAGCGCAAATGATAGTATCACTCCTCTGGAGTAAACTTTCCCGGACTGAAATGATATCCTGTCGGCCCAAGTTGTAGAAATTCCGTTGGAAAAGAGGCATTTTTATAATAACAAATGCCTTTTCAAAGAAGTGAATAAAAATTTTACGCTAAAATTTTCCACATTTATTAGAGGTAGCAAGAGACATAATTTCTGAGAGTGTGAAAGATTCTCATGAATTATTGCAAAAACTATTGCATATTCAAAAATGGAGATTTTTAGGGGTTTCAATTATTCTGCAAGTAAACAAATAAACCGATATGAACCAGCCTGCGAGAACCAAAAAAACTGTTTCCTCCAACTTCAACCATTGTTCAAAAATAGCATGCATCCTCGGTGCCTGGCTGAAACATGTAGACTCTGTTTCTATTCGCCAACAATACAAAACTGGGTCGTTCGTTTTCAGGTATCAACTTTGCCATCGTTTTTTATATGGCGCTTGGACAATAATTGGAATAATATTCTGAAAGGGCCGTAATTTCTTCATTTATATAACCGGACGATCCAGAATGTGGGCAATATCAGGAATTGGCTGGAGTCAAGCTTGACCGGAAATCACCACAAAACCGGAAAGAGTTAATGGCTGAGGGACGCTATAGGAGAGACTTCTAATTCCCAAACTGCTCGTAGAAGCAATACCAATCCAGTGACGGAACCCGTTTTGTCCAGGACTGTTGGTGCCGGACAGCGCGTCTTGTCGTCTGCTTGATCACGTTATCGCTTCCTCATCCCCACTATTTCGAGCGGTCGCGAAACCGCTGACAAAAAATTTGCTCTTTTGCGTTGAAAAAAAATAATTTTGATTGTTATTTCATCATTCGATGGGGAGAAAACAGCTATCCTCTCACTTCATGCATACATTCACGCTAGTAAACTCGTGCGCAACGTGTAAGTCCGTGTTCAATACACACACGCGGCGCGTCGATTGTGTGCCGCGCCGTCCCGAGCATGAGTGGGTGAACGGAAGACATGTGAGAACGGGAAGCGCAGAGTCTACTGCACATATACAATATCGGCCTCGAGAACGTCGGGGAGGAAGAGAGGGGGGAGGGGGATAGCTGCGTGTGTCGCTTTGTGCGTCCATTTTCTCGTGACGGGGTACTCCCGTTTTCCAGTTAGGTCGCCTCGCTTAGAGTATATGTATACCCTCCCAAAAGAAGCAAAGCTTCAAAAATATATAACTTTGACAGGATTTAGACCAGCGCAGGGACTGCAGCTCTCAGTGTCGTAGCAAACCGCTGATTAAAGTACGGGGGTCGGGTTTGATTTACTAAAAGAGCAACTGTGATTTTAATTCTCATTGTATGATGACAAACTTTAATGAAAATTCCGTTTGGTTTTTTTGGAGATCGTAACACGCCAGATATTGCTTAAGCATTTCCAACCGCTCTGGAACATCAATTGCTCAACAAGTTGAAAACCAAGAAGAATGCAACACAGGACCGATTTATAAGGTAGACGGCAACAAAGGATATCGAATAAATATAGGCAAATGTTTGAATGGCTCCATTTAATGAGCTTATTCTAGAGTCTAGGTCGACCGTATTAGATAACAAAGGTTAATGCCATAAATAAACATACTTATCCATCTACACAAACCTATATTCAGATACCAAATGTCCACAATGTATATGAAAATTGGTATCAACTACAAAATCATTAGCAGCCATCGTTACAAACAAGTATTATGTGTATGAATACATCAAGAAAACCAAATACTTGATCGACACTTATGAAAAATGGTTTTGAATATAAATCATGTAACTTGTATTCCTCTTTGTAAATTCCTTTAAAGATACTCTCGTAGTCCAATAAACTAAGTTTTCTTACTTGACCCAGAGAGGTGGAGTCACCTTACATTCTCGTAGTACCCCGCACCAAATAATATGATCAAACATATTTTCTGGATCCCGTACCTTTACATGGATTAGGTTGTCAAGTGTACGTTTTCTCTTTCCTTCAACTAAAGTCGCAAAATAAACCTCCTGGTGATCTCTTATATAAGCGTGAGGTTCATCATGAGGTTCGAAATTGATAGGTAAAATAGTAGTTTCGAGACCTGCAACAAACGCACGAGTGTTTCAGACGAGATCTGCCTACAAAAACGGGCTCTGGTTGTGCGGATGCTCCTCCAGAGTTTTTCATCCAATCAGCCATATAAGTTTCAGGAACGGCATCAAGTAATCCATACTCAACATGGCTGGCAGTTTTGATTACTACATAAACGCGACTATGATGCGCAATAGTAATACGGTTCTCAGGATTCTTTATTGACGGTGCTGCATCTATTTTTGTAAGGTAAAAAAGCGATTCATTTATTGTTTGTACATAAGACATTCATCTATCAACCAAATATTTCGCAATCAAAGCATTTAGAAATCAAATAATTGGCGATGGTTGTCAGAAAATTCTATACATACAAGTTCTCTGAGTTGGATAAGGGAAAAGAGTTTTTCACTTAAAAGTATCCTTTGAAATTTAGTAGTTTCGCCAGGAACTATCGCATTGGACGGGCTTTTTGTTTTTATATAGTCAAAAATATTACACGATCTCGTTTCTTGAATAAATAAAGTAAGGTTTAATTGATTGGGTGTGCAAAGAATTCGGATTTATCCATCTCTCGCAAATTCGTGCAGTCTTAAGCGCAAAAGTAGAATTGTCAACGGAACAATCGATCGTTCAACGGGAAGGATATGACTATTCAACAAAATTGACAAACTTCCAACTGAAGCATTCATTTTCAAAAAAATTATCGAACCTCTTGCAAGAAAGGTGATTTCTTCTCACAATTGTACTCTCATTTGGAAGAATAAAATTCCTACCAACGTAGAAAAAATTTCCAATACATGGCTAGTTAATTTTACAGAAAAATCCACAATGATAAAAAGTGTAAATATCATTTTCATCAAACTTACTATTTGAATTGATAAGAACCATGCAGGTGAGGAGTAGAATGGACATTTGAATTATTTGGAGCAATTAACATTTGTAGAGAACTTGGGGCTGACTCTGAAGATCGCCCGGGACACTTAGCGGAATTCTGCCGTAAAATGATCTCCTATATAATAACATACATCTTATAAAAGAACCTCATCTATTTTTCATAACATCAATATCTATTGGGGTAACAAGAACCTGTCCGCCCCTCTCCTCCTACTTACAAATACGGTTTTACTCATCCTTCGAGTTTTGACAGGCAGCACTGCGCATGAGCTGTAGTGATAAGGGGTAGAAGTTGTGTTACAATGTTGTGTCTAGAATTATTCCTGCCCCTCTCTTTCTTCATTTCTTCCTTTCCTCCTCTCTTCCACCCTTTTTATTCGCACTTCCCCTTTCTGCCTCCCCCTTTTTCTTCGATTGAAGCGTGCTCTACAACAGTGTATTATAAGATATTTTTCATAAAATGTGTCTGTCGTGTACACAGGTACAAACTTTTCCTCATTGTGAGTGGCATGTGATGTTTTGTTGTAGAACACGCTCCAACCGTTTCCCTTTTTAACCAGAAAGCAGTAGGTACTACAGGCAGAGAACATATTATTGTAATCGCGGTTTTGCTTTACAGAGTGGAGAAGAACATCTAAATTCCGCATTCGATTTGAAGATAAAGACTGTTCGTTCTGAATCATAGGTTCACAATTATTTGATGATTTTTTACTCATTGTTATATAATCTCCAGATTTATATCCCTGATTATAATTGAACATTTTAAGACCTGTTGGTAACTGTAAAAATAAATCATTCTCAACCGAATACTTATCTATCAGCTTGCTTAACCTATTCTTGACACCAGTTCTATTTCCTCATACTACTTTTCAGATCCTCTCCCTAGCTATTTCAATAACCTTATCAATGAGAATTAGGGTAAATATTCCTTTTACGATACTAAGTGGGCTGATTGCTCCATCACTAGTATGGTCGCCTTAATTTGTTCAAGATGTCGTCGATGAGGTTGAAAGTGCAACTTTTTTGTCAGAAATATATTTATTTCGTGGAAAAATTGACCTATAAGAATTTCATCTCCGATAATATGTTCTTGAAGCAATTGTTCAATTAAACTTAAATTTTTTCCAATAAATAATTCCTCTATCGGTAGAAGATCTTTGATCATCACGTAGGCAAGCAATGTGTGGGAAAGCCTTAACTGCTAACATTCATGTTTATATAATAATATAATTTTCGGAGGAAGAGCATTGATGCACTGAGTCCTAACGCCTGAAAATTCCGTACATTTTTGCACATGTATATCAAGGTTTGGTCAGAGTTCACGTCCCTGAAGAAGAGTAGATATTGTTTGAAAGGGGTTATGCGTCGTGGCTTCTATCCGGACGTATAAACACTACCATAAATCTTAGTGGATGATCTGTTTCTCAAACTTTTTCTCTTCATCATGATATGTGACTTGGATCGCCAAAAGCGACCTAAGGACCAAACGTAAAATCTCGAGGAAAACGAGTTCGAATATAATGGTGTCTCCAGTCGACCCTGGTTTGGAGGATGAAAGTTCCTCATAAAGAGTTTTTGAATACAACTACCTTAATCTTTGTCATGCAATTTTCGGATATAGCTCATTCGATTAGTTTTTCAAAGAATTTGTTAATGCAGAGAAGGTAACTTCGACTCTCTGATCTTTAGAACCCTTTTCTCGGTCCAAGTCACAAATTTAGAATTCATGTAATCTTTGAATGTGTTATTGGGAGCAGATCAAATTTGCCGCTAGTACTGACATCAGCAGCCTGTCAGAATCCCAGTCATCATTTAAACAGATTTCGTTTCTCGAAAAGATACATGTAGGATTCATAATAATGCTCAGACTCGCGCTCTTAACTTGTAACATTCTTTATAAATCGATGGACTTGTGGATATGCCAGCACCGCTCCTACAAGCAGAAAGACTAGGACAACAACCTACAAGTCACAATTCACAAGTAGAAGTCTAGTAACTTTTCGCTTGCATTATTAGTGTGCGTTTCACAAAGTCGTTGGTACGTTTCATACGTTACAAGTACAGCGACTCCTTTTACTAGTAATATCCCGCAGTTTTACAAGCGTTTTGTTTCATAAAGCTTATGGCTTATAAGTAGCACTTGTAATTTGTGGAAAAATTTCTGAAGGTCTTTGTTGATTTGTAAAGGGGTAGAAGTGAATACAAGTTATCTTCGAAGAAACATTACTCCAAATTTCTGGCTAATATAATTGGTTTATGGAATAAATAAAGAACTACGGTTCGGAGTTAGCCAACCGTTAATGTTTTAACTTTTTTGCACGATCAATTTTTTTCCGCGTAAAAGATCGTCGGGCTGGTAGCTGCTACCCCAGCGTTAAGCTGAAGTTTACCCTACACCTTGTCTAGATTTTTGAAAAGAAAACTCAATAAATATAAGAAATAGTCGTTTGCATTGCACAGTTTTTCAAAATGAAAATATTTGGAAGTTGTCACTTCAGGAAACTTGCATTAGGTTTCAGGTTGTTTCTGAACTACAAAAAAAAATGTAGATAAATAGATATATCAGTTCCCAAAAAAATCTATTGCAAGTAAAATGTATCGAATAAATCTTGGAGAAGAGAAAATCGATCGCACCAAGAAATTAATACATCGACAGATGAAGTCGAAAAAGGAAAAAAAAACGAACAGAAATAAAGAAACAGTTAATTGAATGAAAATGGATACAATAGATTAGGTAAAGAAAAAATCCGTGTATTTTCATTACACGCAAACACGCGCAGATACGTTGTTTTGATGAAGGCGACGTCAATTATTCACAAGACTCATAATGAGGTTCCCTATTTGTTTCAATGAACTCGAAATTATTCCACAACCTCTTTTGTCAATTGAATGAAGTTAGGTAAGATAGATTAAGTTTCATAAAATTATTATTTCTCCATTTGGTCGTTGACACGACCTATATTAAGGTGCGGCAGCCATTTTTAGGGGGAGCATTAGCACCCCTAATTTCCGAACTCATCCACAGTTTGGCAGACCCACATGATTTCTATAACTTGTCACAGGAATGCCTTCCCGCCTCCCCACGGGACTTGGGAAAAGGGGGAGGTGCGTGACCTACATCATTTCTATAACCTGTCACAGGCCTCCCCCTACGGCACTTGGAATAAAGGGGAGGTCACATACCTCCCCTTTTCTCAAGTGACGCGGGAGGCGGAAAGGCATTCCCTGTGACACGTTATAAAAGTAATGAAGGTCAACTATCTCCCCCTTTCCCCGAACCCCGTGAGGGCGGGAAGGCACCCCTGTGATCGGTTATAGGAATAATGTAGGTCTATACCTTCCCTTTTCCCAAGTCCCGTGGGGGGCAGGAAGGCACCTCTGTGACCGGTTATAGAAATAATGTAGGTACCTAACTTCTCTCTTCCCAAATCCCATGGGGGCGGGAAGGCATATATGTGTCAGGTTATAGAAATAATGTAGGTACATACCTCCCCCTTTCCCAAGTCCCGTGGGGGGCAGAAAGACACCCCTGTGACCGGTTATAGAAATAATGCAGGTACACATCTTCCCTTTTCCCGAGTCCCGTAGGGATGGGAAGGCATATCTGTGTCAGGTTATAGAAATAATGTAGGTACATACCTTCCCTTTTCTCAAGTCCCGTGGGGGGGCGGAAAGGTATCCCTGACGTTCGCTGGCTGCCGTAGCCTAATAGCGCTAGGGGTGGGCGAGTTTTGGACTTAGGGTGTTGACACGTGTCCTAATAGAGGCGTCGCTACTTAATTACAATATTCGTTATGTGGCCCCTTCTATTCGTTACCATAAATTTAGAAACATTACACACTCGAATCTAAGGCGAGTTGCTCTGGTTTAAATTATTATCTAGTTGATATTTAATTCATGCTGTTTAGAATCATAGTGATCGTTTGAAAATTCGAAGTTTGTAGTTAAGGAATATGAACATTAAAGTAAAAGTTTGTTCATATCGTTTAAAATTCATCCGTGTGGATTGCATGAGTATGATCTGTGTAGTCTCTTTAGATATTCTGTTTTCGGCTGACTCCTTAACCGAAAGCTTGAAAAGGTAATCTTGCGAGGAATTTCGTATTAATGAATATTGTAAATATTATACCCGTTTGCACTTACTGATCCAAAAGAAAGAAACCATGCAGATAAAGAGTAGAATGAGCATCTCCATTTTCAACCACGATAAAGAACTCAGAGATATTCTTGGACACTAACGCGAATTGCGTTCCATATGTTACCTTTTATACTAACGAGAATATGATGATAGAGCTCATTCCCTAATTTTGGTGTTTGCGACAAAATGAAAAAATAAGAATCTCATCACACTTTATCATTGTTTATCTAGTTGTGTGAACTTTTCGAATTCGATGAAACTTTATTTCAAGCTGGGCTTTCGGCCACCAAGGCCTGCCTGGATGACATTCGTGAACGTAGGTTCATAGATCACTTATTTACATATACTCTGGGAGTCAGACTTCTCTAAAGGCCTTCGATTCGCAAGGTGTCACATCCAGACTAGTCTGGAGCTGCCTCCAAGAACTTCTCAAAAACTCAGAAAGGAACTAGGGCAATCTGATCTGGGTGCCAGAGCATGAAAACATTGAAGGAAACCGGAGAGCCAATTTGCTCGTTAAAAATGAGACTGTAGGAGCCCAATAAGGCCCTGATTAATACTGCAGTTTCTCGCATGCATCTCCTAAGCATGCCATTGAGAAGTGAGTTCTAGAGGAGCACGTGAGATTATGGAATGTGGCCAAAGGGATGATACACTTCACCAAGTTTCCCAAAAAACTATGTCTGGAAAGGCAAAAAAGCTCCTGAACATGGTAAGAAAACTGCCACTCGAAAACACGCTGTCGTGAATGTGGCTTCTGAGAGGAAACGGCACACCACATTCTTTTCAATTGTGATATATTAATAAACCTTGCAATAATGATAATAACCTAATAACTTACCGACGATGTTCGCGCGTTGTCGTCGCGGTAGGGCGTGAGCTTTCCTCTAATGACTTTGATGGCTACGTTGGCTGTAGCATTGCCACTGATAGGGTTTGCTATGCGAGACGGACAAAAAACGAGGAGGAAATGGACTAAGAGGAACTACCAAAAAACCCAGTTATGATGTAGAATCTTTTGAAGATATTGAAACGCTTGTCGCTGCTCAAGGATCATCAGGGCGCCCTGAGCGCCCCTAGAGCCACCGCTGGGGGCACAGCATGTGGGACGGTAGTTATGGCGAGCTGCGTAATGGTTAGGCAAATCTCGCTAATCAACAATATTTCCAGCAAGGACATCTGCGGAACGCAGGAAACAGTGGAACATCAGCTACCTGTTGAAGATGCCTTGGCTAGCTCAAGCGATTTGCAGCTAGCAGTCCCATCAGGAATACCGTCGGACTTTAGTAAAGGATCTCCTACTAAGTTCAAGGACATCCGCAATAATCTTCTAATCTCAGAAGACCGAGCAATAGAGATTAGGCGAGAGGTGGGAGCAGCGCGAGGAAATGTCAACAATGGAAATCAGCTCGGTGAAGCTGTGCAAGAGCAAGCCGAGACTGATGAAGCAATACTATGTCATCATGTTGTTGATGTTCCTGCACAACCATATTTTGTGGCTAGAGTAGTGGGCAAAGTGTGAGAAGAGAATATCATCGTCTCTTCTTACTCGAGTACGCGCATCTATCCACAAGGATGAGGGAACAGAATCTAGCAGATCAAAAACGCTCAATATCTGATAAAAGATAATTCTCTGGGGTTGAAATAGACACTATCAGGATGGGGTCAGGACAGCAGCCTTCAAATAATGAAATATACTTAGAAGATGTGGGTAATGGAGAGGTTATCGGAGCTGAAGGCATGGGTGCTAGGGATAGTGAAGAAGGAGGGCCGGGTCCACTAGAACTACACCCGGTCATCAACGTCCTCGAAAGAAATTTCGGTTTTGCCTTATTGGAATTCAGGAATGTAGCACCAACGAGAAGGCATTCTCTGCCGAAAATGTTTGTCACAAATGATCTGCATGCACTGATAGAACAACTCAACAACAAGGTTTTGCCTTGCACTTAAATGCAGAAATATCAGTGTTACAGGAGCAGACTCTTGTTTATTGTGCGGCCCAAAGAAAATCAGGTTGTATATGGATGTCAGCGAAGTTAGGAGAAGATTGGGTCGACTGACCCAATATAAGAAAGGAAATAGAATCAGAAAGCTGGTAAACCATGGTAATAATATCATCTACCCTCGGGACATCGAGACACTGACACCTGCAATATCAGATGAGATAATAGATTTTTACCGGCAAAGACTTGGTGTTCTTACTGCCAGACTACGTCGATACAATAAGAGCAGTGTGAGGAGGCAGCAGAATCGAACCTTCCAGGAAGATGAAAGGAGGTTCTATCGTGATATAAATAAGGAGCAGAACATGCTGCTTAAAACCAAAGTTCCTAAATCGGGCGATATGGCCGACTACTTGTCAGGTTTTTGGGGAAAATATAACAGAAGCAATTCAGACGCTGCATGGTTTCAACTAGAGAATAAAAGGGAAAGTGAGAACCCTGTAATGGGTTCAGAATGTCAAAAGAGTTCGTGAATATACCTAGAAGAAGAATTTCATTTGATTCAAGAACGCCATTTTTAATATTGTCGAATTCCTCAGAACGAATAAATAGCGACATTATGAATCTTGTAAATGAGTCGCTTCGTCTCCATCAAAACAACACATGTTTGCATCAAAATGGAAAGGTGAGAATTTTTTCTCACGATTCTTTACGATTTTCTCTTTGCACCTTATTAAACAAACCAGTTATGGATAGTTTGAATTTATTGAAACAAATCAAAGGCTGCATTAAAAATCTTCTGAATGAGACGCGCGTTTGCGAAAGACGTAAAAAACGAGTTCCTGCAAACATAATTTATCTAACTTCACATTATTTAATAAAGGGACATGATCGTGTAATATTTTCTAATTCTTTAACGAATCGGAGCTACATTATAAATAATGTGAATGAGTGGCGCCTTTCTCTAGAAATAACGTTTTGACACATTCCAACATAATCTTTGGAACCTCGCATCATTTGACTAACAAACGCTATCGTTCAAAACCTTCAACTTCAAAAGCGAAACGGAAAAATATTAATCGTTAACTTCTTGTAACTAAGACAATTGTTTGCGAGTAGTTAAAATAATGAGAATTCTTAACAAGCATAATTTTGTAAGCTTGCTTTATTTAAGTAACGAATGCAAATTTGTAATATTGTGAAGCCTGGAAACGCCATTTTGTACCTTGGAGACATTTCCTGGATATTTTCATGACCAATTTCCGAATTTCGAGCTCAAAGTAAATTTTTTCTCTATTTTCCTTATGTACAATACTTGTAATGTGGCCTATTGTCCCTTCCAATAGAGTTTAATATGAAACATAATCGCGTTTTCTAATTCAATAAAATGATGTGAAACAGATAGGGCATGTGAATACCTCTTATTTCCACATGTGTCGCAATAGAGTGATGATACGATATTTCGAAAGAGACGACGCGACTTAGTAACAAGTTTCATAATAAAGTTTTCTATTTGTATAGAAAAAGTTGAGGATTTTACATAATAGCGTTGCTAAATTAAATTAGAATGTGCAAAACACATCAAGTGCGCAAACAATTTTTATTTTTCTATTTCGATCTACTATCCTGTTGCAATAACGCGTTTAATTTAGTTGTTTGATTGGATAGGAATGCACGCAAATGAAATGTTGGGATTTCTTTCTTAGGGCTAGAAAAACTGGACTAGTATGTCCTAGTCAGAACCCTTCAAGGCCCTGGTCAGATTTTGTATTACGTGTGACTAG